>OZ024906.1:75337608-75404255 GCA_964017125.1 Flabesymbios commensalis | reverse complement strand
ATTCTCGACTTGTTGTGAATGAAGATGACTTGAAGTGGGTGGCAAATGAAAAAAAATATTGTTATTAGAGCAGTTCTATGAAAATGCGACTTCTAAAACACCTATGTGTAGGAAATTAAGTTTATTTCAGAGATGTAAAATGATGCTTTGATGCATCGTGAGGGTTTAAATGGTTAAAGCTGAAAATTGCGACAGCTAATCATGCTAATAGGCCTAATGATAAATAATTATGTCGACGTATTAGGACGTGCGACCAGTTCCAACTAAGACTACTGCAGGCCTACCAGTTTATGCCTACATTTTAAACATCCCAGCAAACACAAAACATTTGCGAAACAGTTGTACAATGTTGAATCAACGTCGAAGAGTTAGACGTTGGGCCGACGTTGTACAAATGTTATACAATGTTGTGTGTTTGCTGGGATGGGCTACTGATGCTACTTTTTTTACGTCATGGCAACCACAGTCGTGGGACGACATGTAAAATAAAGCTTGGGAGTCATGAAAAATGACAAATTTTGTTGAAAAGTCTTGAATTGGACAAAATGCATATCTTTGGCCATCTTTGTCTCAGTCATATTTAACTGTTTAATGAAAGCATACCCAGGGTTTTGGGTACAAGCTCTTGACTGCATATCATTGTTTGTGCAGGGTATTTTAATGGCTCTTTTTGACTATATTTGTCAGATATTTTTTGCTAGATAGGCCTCGATAATACCAAGGATATACTACAACCGGGTTCTAGTATCCTAGCAGAGGTGGGTATGTGTGGTGACAGAAGCGACATCTCTGTATTGTAAATATTAAAAAATAGACCATTTAGAACATCTAAAAGTAGCAATTTGTGGCGAATGGACTCATTTCACCTGCTCACCCCTGTAATCAGCTGGTAATAGGCTATATTTTGCTACACAGAGCACTGTGTATGTTGTCCTCAAACTGGATGTCCCAGCAAACACCACACATTAAACCAATGTTGGTTTAATGCTGGGCCAGCGTCGCGGACGGTGGACCAACTTTAAACCAGCAGTGGCTCAGTGTGTCGTGTTTGCTGGATGGACGCACTTTGCACTGTAGGGAGGGTATACTTTTCAAGTTTGTAGACGTATGTATTTTGTGGTTCATTAAATTCTAAATAGGGGCCTAAGGTTCTGGAAAGTTATGAAATTGTCATTGAATCTCATTTCAACATTTTCTGGGGAACCTCGTTTTTTGTTTTCATTCACTTTTGCGTTTGTTGGGGGGGGGGGCACGGGGAATAGGTGATATTGTCACTTCTCATCAAACTTGAGAGAGACACTGTTCAAAACTGTGTTGTTGGGCCAGCGTCGCAAACTGTGAGCCAGCATTAGGCCTACAGTAGGCCTACCCCTCCCCCCCCCCCCCATCAACGTCTCGTCCTTGCAAACACGAGGCGTTGACGCAATGTTGGGCTGCGTTGGCTCATCGTCTACGACATTGGCCCAACATTGGCCAATGCCTTATGTTTGCTGGGGTGTGAGCTTTTGGCCTATGGTGGATTAATAGAGGACTTGTGAGCGCACTATGTGAATGCACCCCAGCTGACGCAAGCCGTTGAATCAATGATGATGTCCGCTATGTCAATCCACACACTCCGACGCCGAACCAGCATTGGACCAGCATTGTCCCAACTTCTCGTGTTAGCTGGAACTGTGCGAGGACTAAAGGGGTGGAGAGGGTAAAGGGGGTCAGTATATGACACCCCCTCACTCTGTCATCACGCTCACTGAAGCGGCATCATACTGCCAGCTGTTTCTGTGTATTAAGTGTGTGTGTACACTTGTACACGCAAGCATCACCGCGGGAGGGTCGCTAATATTCAGCCTGACTGACAGTGTGGCGCGATATCCACCGCTAAGGCACTATACACTGTGTTCTGTTGCCATGGTAGCTGGTTGAATGACAAAATCTCCGGGCCACCAACAGTTCTTTGTTCTGGCTGTAGGGCGGCGCACGGCAAAGACAGCCAGTGCCTTCCTAACCTCTAAACACATGGATACACGTTGCACGATGTATGTCGTGTAAATACGTGGGAGAGGAGATACGGTATACAGATGGTGAGAGATTGTGAAAAGTGTATGCGGTGCATCTGGTACGATCAAATCATCATTATCTGGTGTATATTTGTCAGGTCATCGCCATTGTTGTACAATTCACACGCTAACGTTGATGGCTAGTGAACCTTAGGAGAGAAAAATGTGGCTCGTCGCGTGACATCAACGTATACATTTCGACCTTGAAATATACTGAAGGTATGTTCCGTTCCAATCAGCCATAACCTACTGAAAACGTTTCGGCCATGTGATGTTAGAATGCGAGAGATTATATTTCCGCATCCATCATTTGTCATAATGTAGCCTGTAGCCGATTGTTAGTTTTCGCCTGGTTGTACGTGTGTAACCTGGTAACGTTAGACATGTTATATGAGAACGTCAGCATATTATTGTATAAAATGTGTTTGTGACATCAAATATGTTATCAAATTTAGGTATAAAAATGAGTATTGTATCTCAACATTATCTCATGATACTACTAAGTACTATGCCTTCATAGTTGCACATTTTTATTTTTTTACCCCTAAAAATATTTTCGATTACTTTAAAAATTCGACACAATTGCCTCACAATATTGATTGCTGTGGTCAAAGAAAATAAACAATATGATGTAACTTTTCAATGACTGACAGTGTCATTCATAATGTTATTTTTAGTAAAATTGTTTCTAAAAGACTACTAATACCAGAATTTATTATCTAAATATTAAGCTGCTCCTTGCTTTTACATTACCAAGTATGGGAGATAATGTTGGTCGCTAATCTCCCATAGTCAACTGAATGTCTATGGGAAACTGTCAACACCTGTAACGAATAATGCATATATAACTCTGCATATATTTAATCATTAATATTGCATAACATTACATATATTTGGCAGAATTTCATTGACCCAGGGCTAACTCTTGTAAGCTTGGCACCCTTCAGCTTTCACAAATATTTATCATTAAATTTGTAACATCATTTCATGCAGTCATGTTTTACTCGCCAAATCTTTCCTGGAACAATGGTTTTAAATCTCTTTTATGGTGAATTGTTTCCTCATGATTTATTAATACATATATACTGTGAGGAAAAATGCAACTTGATAGAAAAAATTATGTGTGATTTTGAGATTAAAATGTGTTGATACTTGATATGATGATTTTGAAATATATAATTATCACAATGTACACGTATGTGTGTTCACATTTATTTTGTTGCGTGGAAAAATTCTGATTCTGTCCTGGCAAAGTCCTGGAATATAATTATTCCTATTTTATATATGAACCCTGGACCATACAAGTCTGCAAAAGTACATTATTTTGGGCAATGCTCCTGCTGCAAGCCTCTTGCTTTCAGTGGACGGTGGCAATATACAACATGTGTGGTCCCCCCTTGCTCTTTATTAAATCTTTTTTTTCATATTTATCTTGCTTTCCACAGATTTCATGTCAGGGTGTGTCATCATTTCTCATATCTATGAACTTTTTTTGTTCCAGTGGTGTTTTCTGCGGGCAGGACACCATGGTGCCTATCAAAATGGAGGAAGAAAGTGATGCTACTATGCGAGCGAGGTTGGTGGAGAGTTTAAGTCACAGCTTTCCTGGCAGTGCACTTTCACAAGCTCTTCATGCCATGGATGAACACGAAGAAATTGAGTTGGAACCATTGAGTAGCAGCTGTTTTGCAGAGCTGCAGTTAGATAAAGTTAAAATTGAAGAAGATGATGAGGATGAAGAACTAACTAGCTTGACCTGGCTACAGGATAATGATCTTCTAAAAAATTTGGATACTGGTGATCGATCGCTGTGTGCCAGTCCTAGTGATATGTACAAAGAGAACCAGGGTCTATTGCATGGAGGAATAGGACAACCACACCCCCCACACATCCCTTACAATCCACAGAAGCATGTGAACAGCAAGCCTCCCTACTCATTCAGCTGCCTAATTTTCATGTCCATAGAGGATTCTCCCCAGAAAAAACTCCCAGTTAAAGACATCTACAATTGGATACTCACACACTTCCCATATTTTCAAAATGCCCCAACTGGATGGAAAAACTCAGTGCGACACAATCTCTCCCTCAACAAATGTTTCAAAAAGGTGGATAAAGAGAAGGGCTCGGTGAGTTTTATCTCTTAATGTTAATTAAGTTTTGGAAATAATGTTCCTAAAAAATAATGATGCACCATTGCTGGTATCAGTGAAGGAAATACCATATGTGCTGGTTATCATGGTTATTAGCATTTGCTCTGTTTCCTCACACAATTAACCCTTTGATCCTTTAAGTGCTGAATTTAAAAAAAAAAAACCTTGGAGACCAAAGGGTTTTTCAATTTGAAATCATCATAAATGTCTTAGTCAGCTCTTTCCGATTCATTTGACAATGTTTGAATACCTATGTTATAGGTCTACGGCCATTAGAAATATTTTTTTCTCTTACAGTGCGGGGATCTACAGACATCAGATTCTGACGACTAAAGTCTATCCCCGCGCTGTAAGGGTTAAGCCCCCACGATGCATTAAAGCATCATTTTAAATCCCTGTCAATATATTTAATTTTCCAACAACTAAGGGTTTTATAATGAAAATCTCCATGAAACTGGTTCACCAATGCATGGTAATTTTGTTCAATTTTTAAACCACATCAAATCATCTTCATCCAGTGGCACACGAAAACGGATAATGCCAATAAGACCCGCAGACCCCGAAAACCTATATATCTTCAGTCGAGAATTGTGACAGCAATTCGGGCTTGTAGTTGATGAAGATGACAATGGTAAACTCAGGCTTTAAAGGGTTAAATAATTATAATTTGTGATAGTGTATTGATTGTACATGTTGTACATGTAGTTAGCTTGTTGTTTGAAAACTTTTTTTATGTCCCTCTATATCCCTGTGAAATTCTGATATATTATTCACATTTAGCATGTTTAGCTGATATTCATCCTTTTTGTGTCTCAGCTAAGCAGTGTTCTAGTTACAGGGTTTTTCTAAGGGACAACCCAGTAAACATTTAGTTGATGGGTAGATATTTGCCCCAGGCCCAGTACAATCGGCTGTATTGGGCCGATTACGTCTTGCACATAACATTGTCTGCGTATTGGGCCAATACAGTAACTTGAGTAAGTAAGCATGCCTTTATTAGCCCGATACTGGGCTGATACAGGTGATAGATACTGTATCAATGGCCCAATACCCAGCCGATGTGAATTGTACTGGGCCAATAACCAAGAGCTTAAAATATGGGGGAAATTTCTAAAAATATTGGTTGGTGGATGGGACATTCTTTTAAACAGTGCGCCCATGGCGCAATCCCTCGGGCCTGTATTGAACTCTGGCTAAGTGAGCTAACAGTTTTTACCCCTCAGTCCGTTAGGCCCAAAGGGGTATTGTCGTCCCCTTCGTGCGCCGCCGTCCCCGGCGCCGCACGCACTCTTTTGGCTACTACACCAACATGGTATGTCCAACAGATTAAATTCATACAAACATTCAACCCCCCCCCCCCCCAGGCACTTTTTCTACCCAAGGTCAAAGGTCTAGGTCGAAGATTTAAAAAAATTCTTGTTAACGTGATAACTTGTAAAATAAATATTGGATCGCTCCAATTTTTTACGTCTAGTTACCCATAAGTATGGAGATCACCTGATTAGATTTTCAGCTTTCCACCGATAATCAAAATGGCCGCAACCTGGCAACTAAATTTTTTTTTCGACATAATTTTTTTTTCATAATTCCCTTGAAACCTGGTATAGTTTTCAGGGTCTGCGAGTCTGTTAGCATTGCCCGTTTTCGCGTGCAACCGAAAACGAGGCTATGGCGGCCATCTTTATTTTTTAATTACAAAATTCCTTGTTAACGCGATAACTTGAAAAATGATTTTTGGATTTCTCCAATTTTTTATGTGATGTTGCCCATGAGTATACATGGAGATGACGTGATAAGATTTTCAGCTTTCAACCGATAATCAAAATTTTGTAAAAACTTGTTTTCAGATATACCTTGAAACCTGGTATATATATAGGTTTTCGGAGTCTGCGGGTCTTATTGGCATTGTCCGTTTTCGTGTGCCACTGAAAACGAGGCTATGGCGGCCATCTTGATTTTTTAATTGAATAATTTCTTGTTAACACAATAACCTGAAAAGTAATTATTGAATCTCTCCAATTTTTATCAACTTTTTTTCAGAATTCCCTCAAAACCTGCTATTTTCTGGGTCTGCGTTTTGTTTAGGCTGCGGCGGCCATTTTGGTTTTATCAATATAAATAAATTGTTCTAATTTTCAATTAATTGCCTTGAAACCTAAGGCATAAATTGAGTCACTGCATCAGCTGAGGGGTATTTGAGTGCTTGCACGGTATTTTTCATCTAGCCATTTCTAACATGACTCTGCATCATGACTCTGCGTCCCTCATATTAATATGTGAATTCCAAGCACAAAATCAACAATTGTCAGAAAAAGTTACTTGATATTTTTTCATGAATAATTTCTACCTCCCTGAGCACAATAACTAGCAGGGTCTGGCAAAAATAAAATCGAAAATAGTGCAGAATAGTTGTGTGAGACCTTAACACGTTACAGTGATCATGATATTAAGTGTGCGATTGCACATGCTGGGTGAGCGCTAGCACTCGCCTCTTCGCCAAATGCTAAGAGGTTTCCCTTGTGGCTAAACTTATTTGGACCTTTTTCACCAAAAACAGAGATCAGAGACGTGAAATTATGTCCCTTTAGCCACAGCCAGAGATTGTGGCTAATTTCATCTCCACTATAGCGCCCACCCAGACATGCATACCATCACACACCTATTTTAAAACAAAGTTGAAGTGTAGGAAAAACTTAATGCCTCATGCAATATACTAAAAAAACTTTTCAAACAAACTTTATCTAGTTCAAATCACACTCCTTGATCACACTCTTTGTTCATTCAAGGGAAGAGGGGGGGGGGGAGGTGATTTTCCACACACTTTTTTTTTTACAAACCATCATCACTGCCTTAGGAGGTAATTTTCATTCCGGAACAGTTAAATTATAGAATGGAACACTTTTCTGAACAAATTGTAGTTGTTTAATAAATTATATGCTCACAGTCGCCTATAAAATTAGACATGTCATACTGCATGACAAGCACACCAACACACAGGTGTCTGCACCCACCCCTCCCCCTCTATGAGATGTTGAGTGTTTTGTAATTTAATCAAAACGAGGCTGTCTGCATGAGTTGCTAGATGAGATAGCAGTGCATGGACGGACGTCACACTTTGTACTGTAGGAAGTGTACAGAAATGGCTTCCCATGGGAGATTGGCTGACCATAAGTGTGGATGTTCATAGCATGACTGAGGTTCTAGTGTATGTTTACTCAATTATGGTTAAGAATGATGGGTACAACTCGGTTCACATTTTAAAAGCTTCAAAATATAGTCCGTAGCACTGATAATTTTTTCACCAAATATTACTGATGCCAACTTAATGAGTTATAACAGTACTTTGCATAAATATTTCCACCTTGGGTAACTCTGTTATACATGTATTGCATATGATCAACTTGATATTTGATGACCAATATATGTTTAATATTTAATATCATCCCATACTATACAAGATCAGTGACCATCACTGATGTTGAATCACTATGAAAAATATTTTTAGCTCCCGCCGTCACCGTAGGTGAGCGAAGGGAGCTATGGATTCTACCTCCGTTTTTTTTTGGCCTCTTCTTTTGCCTATAACTTTGTGAGAAAATAAGCTAGGATAACAATTTTTGGTATGTGGGTTACTTCCAGGTGGCTAATGGACGGGTTAAAATATTTTTAATCTGAATTCAATACGCAAGGTTGCAGAGGAGAAAATGATGATGTGACGGCGTTGCGCCGTTGGGCCGTCCGTAAACAATTCGTTTCCGGAGCATATCTCTGAAAGTACTTGTCCGATTGTCTTCAAATTTTACACACAACACCCCTAGGGGGTCTAGTTGTGCCTTTTGGGGTATTTGAACTTTGACCTACTTCTGGTTCAGAACTATGACCTATTTAGACGTTTTGACGCGCACTTCGTTTCCGGAGCAGATCTCGAAAAGTACTGGGCCGATGACTGTCATATTGCACATACATGTTCTTTAAGGTCCCTAGTTGTGCCTTTTCAGGTTTTTGGACCTTGACCTTGAAGTTGACCCAGCACTTTGACCTAATTTATAACATCGGTAAATCCGACTGAAAGATTTTGCGGAATATCATGAAAACCGCTCAAGATAGCTACACCATTACTATAAAACAAATTGTGAGGTTTCAGGAGAGGATGCATCTTGAAAAATTTCAAGTCGATAAAATTAAAAATGGCCGCCTATCGGCCATTATTCACCTCGACAGGCCTGATATTGCGGAATATCATGAAAACCGCTCAAGATAGCTACACCATTAATATCAAATAAATTGTAAGGTTTCAGGAGAGGATGCATCCTGAAAAAATTGAAGTTGATAAAATTCAAAATGGCCGCCTATCAGCCATTATTCACCTTGCCAGGCCTGATATTGTGGAATATCATGAAAACCGCTCAAGATATCTACACCATTACTATAAAACAAATTGTAAGGCTTCAGGAGAGGATGTATTTTGAAAAAAATCATTTTGTCAAAGTTCAAAATGGCCGCCAATCAGCCATTATTCACTTTCACATGGCCGTTATTTGGTAAACCGTGCTAGATGGCTAGACCATTACTATAAAACAAAATGTGTGATTTCAGGAGAGGATGCATCTTGGAAAAATTTGACTCGATAAAATTCAAAATGGCCGCTTATCGGCCATTATTCACTTTCACATGGCCGTTATTTGGTCAACCGTGCTAGATGGCTAGACCATTACTGTAAAACGAAATGTGAGATTTCAGATGAGGATGCATCTTGAAAAAAATTGACTTGATCAAATTTAAAATGGCCGCCTTTTCGGCCATTATTCATTTTCACATGGCTGATATTTGGTAAACCGTGCTAGATGGCTAGACCATTACCTGATTACTATAAAACAAAGTGTGAGTTTTCGGGGGAGGATGCACCCTGAAAATTTTTAACTTACGAATTTAAAATGGCCGACAATCAGCATTATTTACCTCGATAGGCCTGATATCAGGTAAACCGTGCTAGATAGCTAGATAGCATCCTGAAAAAATTGAAGTTGATAAAATTCAAAATGGCCGCCTATCAGCCATTATTCACCTTGCCAGGCCTGATATTGTGGAATATCATGAAAACCGCTCAAGATATCTACACCATTACTATAAAACAAATTGTAAGGCTTCAGGAGAGGATGTATTTTGAAAAAAATCATTTTGTCAAAGTTCAAAATGGCCGCCAATCAGCCATTATTCACTTTCACATGGCCGTTATTTGGTAAACCGTGCTAGATGGCTAGACCATTACTATAAAACAAAATGTGTGATTTCAGGAGAGGATGCATCTTGGAAAAATTTGACTCGATAAAATTCAAAATGGCCGCTTATCGGCCATTATTCACTTTCACATGGCCGTTATTTGGTCAACCGTGCTAGATGGCTAGACCATTACTGTAAAACGAAATGTGAGATTTCAGATGAGGATGCATCTTGAAAAAAATTGACTTGATCAAATTTAAAATGGCCGCCTTTTCGGCCATTATTCATTTTCACATGGCTGATATTTGGTAAACCGTGCTAGATGGCTAGACCATTACCTGATTACTATAAAACAAAGTGTGAGTTTTCGGGGGAGGATGCACCCTGAAAATTTTTAACTTACGAATTTAAAATGGCCGACAATCAGCATTATTTACCTCGATAGGCCTGATATCAGGTAAACCGTGCTAGATAGCTAGACCATTACTGGGTCATTCCACACGAAAGTGGACATTTAGGTAGAAAAGAAATGTTGGTTATTTAACAAAGATTTTGCCTTTATTGTACAGACAACACCCGTAAATGAAAATAATCACACTGAAAAACAATTGTGAGAGCCTGGGAATACAATTTTTTATTATTTTAAGATAACAATTTAAAAAACTGTAAAATATAGGATTTTTACATATAAAATATATTTTTCCATAGTTTCTATAGATTTTCTTAAGAAAATAAAAGTAGACATGCATTCATCTTGCAAACAACAGGTCTTTTATACAAACTAGTGGTTAACAGTGATAAAATGAAATTTGACTTCTAAAAGCAGTAAAAAAATTGTCGTTACGGACGTTACATTGATATTGATATGTTTAGTGTATTTTCTAGTTTTCTCGTGCAGTAGAAATAGTATTAAATAACTCTCTCTTTTAGAAGACAGCTGTTTTTAGGGGTGGTGGGCATAGACATATTTTTTTAAATAGAAAACTACTATATTCTAACATATAGTGCTGCAAAGTATGTACGTCCGTAACGTTACGGACGTACAAAAATCGTTACGGACGTTACATCTTATAGTAATAAAGAAAAGCATTCTAAAAACATACAAGAAACTGAAAAAAATATTTCTACTCTTCATTTGCTGGTCCAAATATACAAAAAAAAAGTTTTATTCTATTGATTATATTATATATTATATCATATTATCATGATTATTACGTAATTTATTTGTCATTCTTTTAAAATTGACTGTGATACTGTTTAATGCGAGACTGATCTTAGTCTAGTTTTTTTGGTGGGAAATATCACCAGTTTCATTTTGAACTCTGTATGTGAGTATGATATTTGGATTAGTACTGCATTTAAGGTCTTTTCATAACAATATTTGGCAATATTGAAGATTATAACTTCAAGCATCTAACAGATATAGATCTGTAGCATTTACAAGTCATATCATACTATTTTTATGTAAATTGAAACACAGGATTATTATATGTGAATTGAAACCATGATTTGTGCTTCTCATGATTATCTAGACTCTTCAAACCTAGTTTCTCACCTTTTTAATGTTTGCTAAATTATCAAATTATTTTTCTTCTTACCAAAAACGACATAGATATATAAAAAAAACTTCTGATCACATTTTAATCCCCATATAATCATGATAATTTACCCTTTTACTACAGCTACTAGACAATAAACACTCAATAGTGCATTTGAGAAAAAAAACTTTATCAGATCTTTTTTTTTTTAAATTTGCATGAGAACTGGTTAGAACATTAACACTTAGAGCACTGGAATATGCCGATTAACCATATAAAGGGTTATTAGGGGTAATTATGTCATAATTGGCAGGGCTGAAGAGTATGTACGTCCGTAACGTACGTATACATTTTCACACGCACATCCCTATTCGTAAAAGACAGGAGAGTGAAATATCACACATCTTAAACTTATGATGTGTGCCTTTATAGGTTAAAGCGTCTAAGCCCTAAGTGAGTGGGGGATGGTGAGAGACTGGCATCCCCCTTCCTCCAGGGGGGTATGAGGGCCCTTCCACAAATTTTGTATCCCCCTCCCGAAAAAGGGGGTATGGGTGTCGCCTCAGATGTTCATCCGTCCAGCCTGACATCCGTCTGTCCACATTTTGTTTGCGAAGCAGATCTAGGAAAGCATTGCACACACACATTCCTAAGTTAAGGGGTCTAGATGTGCCTTTAGGGTTTTTGAATTTTGACCTACTTAATTGGCTGCCCATCAGCTATAATTAACTTTAATATGCCTGATAACTGACAGCATATCGTTTCCGAGGCAGTTTTCAGAAACCATCCGGGGGGGGGGGGGGGGGGAGATTTCCTTCATATTGCACACACACATCCCTTAGGGGGTGTAGATATGCCTTTTGGGATTTATGAACTCTTGACCCACTTAACTGGCCGATCATTGGCCATAATTAACTTTAATAAGCATGATATCTGGCAAACCATGCCAGATAGCTAGACCATCAAGTACTAGAAAAGCAAAATGTACGGTTTCAGGTACATAGGGATATCCATGAAAAATTTCAACGCAATCAAATTCAAAATGGCCAACGATGGCCATAATTTACTCTAATATTCTGATATATGGCAAACTATGCCAGATACATGTAGCTGGACCACTGCTATAAAACAAAATGTGCAGTTTCAGTGGGGTGGGAGATGGCTTGAAAAATTTCAACTCTGTCAAATTTGAAATCGACGACCTTCCGCCATAATTAACTTTAATATGCCTGATATCTGGCAAACTATGCTAAATAGCTAACTAGACCATTACTATAAAACAAAATGTGTGGTTTCAGGGTGGGATATGACTTTAAAAATTCAACTCTATCAATTCAAAATGGCTGACTATCGGCTATGTAATTAACTTTAATATGCTTGATACATGGCAAAACTTGCCAGATAGCTAGACCATCACAATAAAACTAAATATGGTGTTTCAGGTAGGGATATGCCCTGAAAAATTTAAACTTGATCAAATTCAAAAGGGCCGATTATCTGCCATACTTACCTTTAATATTTTTGATTGGCAAACCGTGCCAGCTAAACCATCACTATAAGACAAAATTCGCGGTTTCAGGTAGGATAGCCTAGAAAATTGCACCTCAATGAAATTCAAAATGGCCGTCAATCCGCCGTAATTTCATTTATTGTGCCTGATATCTGGCAAACCATGCAAATGATGTCAGATAGCTGGATCATTACCATTAAGCAAAATGTGCGGCTTCAGGTAGGTATATGCCCTGAAAAATGTCTCTATCTAATTTAAAATCGCCGACTATTGGCCATGATTAACTTTAATATGCCTTATATCTGGCAAACCATGCCAGATAGCTTGACCATCACTCCAAGACAAAATCTGCAGTTTCAAAATGGCTTGAAAAATTTCAAAGTGATCAAATTCAAAATGGCCGACTATCGGTCATAATTAACTATAATATGCCTGATATCTGGCAGCAAACCAAGGCAGATAGCTATCCAGACCATTTCTATAAAAAAATGTGCGATTTCAGGGAGGGATATAGCCTGAAAATCTCAACTCGATCAAATTTAAGATGGCCCATTACTGTAAAACAAATGTGAGAGTTAAGGGAAGGATGCACCCTGGAATATTTTTATTACACGGGCGGGGCAGGGGATTATAGTAGCCGGCTGGCCTCTTGTTATGATTTCACTTGGCAAGCAGGGCTAATTCCTGCAATCTGAGCCCAGATTTTTTTTTGTTTCACGTCCTTAAAATTTTTTTACGGATCTGTAAACAGGTAAAGTAGATCAATGAATTTGGGTGGCCAATAAAACAAAATTTGAAAAAATTGGTGTCTTGTATAATTTTTGGCTTTTCTTTACTTCGATAAAATGTGCGATGTGACTGATTATGTGCAGATGGGTCACATATCATTGAAAATATTATAGATTATTTCTACTACATCAAATAGCTGTTTAGACTTGGTAATCAAATATTTTATTTGGCTATATCAGGTATTATTCCTGGTATAATGCAATGGATGTAACGTCCGTAACGAAACTGTGTAACGTCCGTAACGATCAATAATTGCCTGCGAACATGTGAATAACGAAATATAATTCAAATTGACAACAAGGGATACAAGATTCAAGCTTAAACTACAACTCATGGTAAATTTATATTTTTTTGATTTGTACTTTCCGACAAAACCGAAGTTAAACATGGCAAATGAAAAATGATGTCCTTTTTGCGTAACGTCCGTAACGCTAACAAGTATGATCATAAAAATCAAAGATATTGATTCCAAATGAAATGTTTCTATCATGCAGTCACAATAATCAACCCTATCTGGTGTTGAGTAGTATAGATTTGAGTTTACTTTTTTATCCACCGATTGACAGAGGCTGTCAGGTTGTAAAGCGTGACTAAATGTAACGTCCGTAACGATGGAATGACCCTACTATCAAACAAAATGTGACGTTTCGAAAGAGGATGCCTTTTAAAAACTTTCGACTCAATCGAATTAAAAATGGCCGCCTATCGGCCACTATTTACTTGCACATTGCTGATATTTGGTAAACCGTGTTACATAGCTGGACCATTACTATAAAAATGTGAGACTACAAGAGAGGATGCATCTTGAAAAAAATTGACTCGATCAAATTCAAAATATCCGCCTATCGGCCATTATTCACTTTCACATAGCCGGTTTTTAGTAACCATACTAGATGGCTAGACCATTACTATAAAACAAAATGTGAGATTTCAGGAGAGGATGCATCTTGAAAAAATTTGACTTGATCAAATTCAAAATGGCCTCCTATCGGCCATTATTCACTTTCACATGGCCGTTATTTGGTAAACCGTGCTAGATGGCTAGACCATTACTATAAAACAAAATGTGTGATTTCAGGAGAGGATGCATCTTGGAAAAATTTGACTCGATAAAATCCAAAATGGCCGCTTATCGGCCATTATTCACTTTCACATGGCCGATATTTGGTAAACCGTGCTAGATAGCTAGACGATTACTATAGAATGAAATGTGAGATTTCAGCTGAGGATGCATCTTGAAAAATTCTGACTCGTTCAAATTCAAAATGGCCCCCTATCGGCCATTATTTACTTTCACATGCCCAATATTTTGCAAACTGTGTTAGATGTTAGTCCATTACTATAAAACAAAATTTGAGGTTTCGGGGGAGGATGCACCCTAAGTTTTTAACTAATTTATATCGAATTCAAAATGACCGTATATCAGCTATTAGTTAACTCGATTGGCCTGATATCGGGTAAACCATGCCAGATAGGTAGACCATTACTGGGATACTGATTAGGATCATTAATTTCAATGGAGGTTTGCAATCTCTGACAGACTGTCTAGTTCTTATCTTACTCTTAGACTGGTCTTCTTAGACCTAGTTGTCTTGCGTCTTGATTTTTGACCTAGACTAGGACTACATTAATAACCCTATACAAAATTGCTTAAATCAAATTCTAATTCGGAGCGGGAGCTCCTGGACTTATGTAGTCTTGTTTATATAGATTAAATTATATCAGGCCTATATATCTTTTTGTTTCAGAACATTGGCAAGGGTTCATTATGGTGCATTGATCCAGATTTTCGCCCAAATCTCCTTCAAGCATTGAGAAAGACTCCTTACCATCCATACCATCAACTCCAAATATTAAACAACATTCAGCCGCACGCCAATAACTACACTGTAGTTTCAAGGTAAATATTATAATATAATATTCTAACATGACTCTGTATTAGCCCAGTATATAATATTTTGATGTGCCAAGACTGGGGATGAATTCGCCTTCACCACGTGAGTACATATTTAGTTAAATTAGATGTACATATTAAACCTAAGCTGCCTTGTAGCAAAATTGGTCATAAATGTCTAATTTTAGCTTAGGCCTCTCTAAGTTAATACCGGTACTTGAATTACAGTGAGGGATCCAATCATGAGGTGTTGGTTAGAAAATAATTTTTTGCAAAATTAAAGTGACCAGGGGTGGCTCATACTCTCTTGTCTCTAATAGAAGAACCAGTTTGTTGTTTAAAACATTAACAGTGGTCTATTTCGAAGGCACATACGCTGGTTATATAGTTAGAAAATTAGGTTTAAGCACTTGACAAAAAAATGGTAATGTTATATTTCTAAAATAAAATGTCTGAATCAGATTACTGACCAGTACTAGTCTCTCCAACTAAATATGTGCATGTATGTAGTGGTAAGTTTTTAGTAGTCTGCTCCACATGTAAGAGTAAAACATGGTATGTAAATAATAATGTAATGCCATGTTTTTCCACAAGAGGTGTTTGTATTGTGGACAGGTGCTATTAACCGAAAAATTGGATTTTTGCAACAGGTGTTTTTATTCTGAGCGCTCTTCTATTAGAAACAGGAGAGTTGTAAATTTATGGCAATGCTCTGAGGCTTCTGGTGGACACCAAAGATTTTAGCCTTTGTTAGATGAAAGTGCTGCCTACACCACCAGCCCAAATGAACGTGATTGGCTGATAACTTACTGACTTAATCCCCATCCTCCAATCATGGCTCTTGATTGAGCATGGTAATTACATATGTGGGCAAGACCATCGTGATGTATGCAACATTGTGACAGTTTTATTTTTTTGTGTTGGCTGCCAAAATAAAATATAAAGTGAAACCCCTAATATGATCCATGCATACAATAACACATTGAATCTAGTTGTATTTATTGATCATATTGTGGGAAAATCTATTCATGGAATGTAGCCAGGCGGCAATATTCAATCGTGATGTATGCAACATCGTTGTGACACTAGTTTTGAACTTTAGAAAAACTTTAGCCTCTCTCCTGTCAATATACTCTCTATTCTATCAAGTTAATGCCCTCGATTTATCTTCAAAAGTAGAATAATTTCAATCCGCTAGCTTCTTGTTTTTCTGAAAACTGTTGATACAAGCGTGATGTATGCAACATATTTACCGTGATGTATGCAACGGTCTGTCAACATGTCAAAAAGAAGGAGCAATTAAATTGGAAATGTAGAATATTTTCATGCACTTTTTTTTAAAATTATGTATGATAGTTATGAAGTTAAAACTGGAAACACTGCCACGCATTTAGCACATGGTTATGTCACCATAACAACCACAGCACATTTGAAAATTATATATTATAATACCATAAATTTACATAAAACATAAATAGATGGCCAGATTCCCTATATATAATCTTCTGTGTTGTTAAATTAGTTAGAAAATCAATGTCTCCTTTTAACATTCAAATTATGTAAAATATTTGTATGATCAATAGTAATGATAACTTTCAATAGAAATACATAGAGCTCTTTGTGATCAGGGTGATACCAGTTTAGACAATATGTAGAACAGCATTCTGTTAACTATCGGTCGCTGTTTAAATTACATATCACCCCTGCGAAAGAATTGTTAAAGATTTCACTCACAGACAGCAGCAATCATGTTTGTGATGACAAAAATGAAATGTTTTGTGATAATTATTCCCATCTGGTGTAATATAATACTTATATTACACACAGTTCATAGTTGGTTGCATTTTTTGCAGCATAAATTGATGTTTACAATAGATATAGATGGAAGCTAACTAATATTGAATCTATTTTTTTCTTTTTTTTGGGGGGGGGGGGCGTTTCGAGGTTCATCAAAATGACTTGTCTTTGCTGGAAATATATTTAAGATATTCTATGGTCTTCTAATAACACCATAATTATCAAACATAATATTTAACATGCAATTAATTTATAAAACGAGATTTTAATCAAATCTAGCCATTTCACATGTTTCACCCCAGATTAACATGAAATTATTAAATTATACCAAAAATCTTCTGAAATATAAAATATAATTTTTTATATAAAAAATAAAGACCTTTTATCACTAATAAAATATATTCTAACACGTCTATGCAATCAAATATACTTCTAAAGAGAATCACATTAATTTTATGACGCTCCTAAATAACATTGTGAACGTTTGTTATGTTTCATATTTTTCAATGAAATTACATGTTGCGTACATCACAATCCTGTTGCGTACATCACGAATTCATCTTTGTGCGGTAATTCCCAGCTTAACTAATTATACAAATGTTATAGCATTTGTACATAATATGGGTTATAGGAAACTTGTTACTTTAATAAAAATATATTGAGAATATTCACTGAAAATTTTTCATAATAAAATAAATTACATTTTTTTGTGATGTACGCAACGTTGCATACATCACGACACTTAAATCTCAGAATAAACCAAACGTTCAAGACATTTTTTTGTTTTCTTTGCATAGCATCAAAGCATACCTCCCCATGGTCACCTAGTATCTTTAAACTAAGTAAAATAATTCAGATAATAATTTTTCATCAATATTAAAAATACCTATCATTTGGAGGAAAAAATAGTAAAAAATTACCACTAGGTGGCGCTGTGAATATATATTATTAATATTAGCCAGAATAAATAAATTCATCCAAAAAATTGTGCGCAAAGTTGTTATTTGTCTCACAACAAAGTTAATCTTGTGTTTGCATGGTTTAAAAAAAATAGCTGTTATGTCGGAATTCCATGGTTTTGCCCATGTACCAGCCTACATCCTGTAGTCAGACAGCGTGTACTGTAGTTTATACCAGTTGTGGACCAGTTGTGGACATATTTTAACAATTTAAATTACATTTCTGGGTAGTAAATGTATATTAATAGGTTAATGTGGGCACAGATATTATAAAATAGGTTTTATGACTTTTCCATGGGTTTATGGCTGGGTCATTGCCTAAAAAATTGTTTAAAGGTGTAATTTTATTTTTCATTGAGTAAATAGTAATGGTCTTCTTTCCCCTGAGAAAAAAATGTTTAATTTTAAGTATATAATATATTTTTTTCATTTAGTAAGTTGTGATTCTCTTCTTTCAGAGCAAACAATTCTGGTGATGTGCCAAAACTGGGGATGAATTCGCCTTCACCACGTGAGTACATATTTAGTTAAATCAGATGCATAATAAACCTAAGCTGTCTTGTAGCTTTTAAACAAGACAAATATACTTTCCTGAGAAATGGTTTAATTTTCTGAAATTAGGCCTTCATGTGATTGATATAATACACTTCCACCTGAAGTGTAAATGATAATGACTTAGTACCGTAGTTGTTATAAATGTTAACCTTTTCACCGCTAGCCACGACTATCGTTTTAAAATTGTTTCATCAAGTCACTGTTATTGGGAATGAAATGGGTGTAAATATATCCAGATTTGTAAATGTTTAGTCTCAAAAAGCAAAGTTTTGATAATGATATGAGTAATAACTTGAAGTTGTGGGTCGCGGTAGTGAGATACAGCTTAAGGCGGAAAATGAGATAACTTGGCAGGTAAAGGGTTAAAATACTAATGATGCTTGGTGTTGCTGTAAATGTTTTTTGCAGATCTAGGTTTTACAAGCAAAATTGTTTAATTATCATAATAGTTGAAAAAGCGATCCAATGTTCGATATTTCACAAAATGGTGATTTTAAAAACATTGTTTTTCAGATCTGTTCCCGTTTTTGAGCAAGCACTTTTCAAAATTAGATTCTGGTAAGTTGTCAATTTTCTTTTATCAATTAATTAATTGATTTTGACTTAGGTATGCCTGATACTGACAGATTGTTTAGAACGCCTCCCTTGGCATTGCGCCCAAAGCATCTAACCAAGAAGTTATTTTCTATAAATAGTCTCCCAGCAACACATTTTTAAGCAGCCAAATAATTATTGCCATCTCACAGCGTGTTTATCCAACATGATATACATGTAGTATTATGACGATGACTTGTTTCGCATTACATACATGTGCATTGAACTTAACTTAACTATCGGTCAACCACATATGAGTGACTAAACCTTGATTGCTTTAAATTTTCTGTGGTCTTAATCAAGGTCTAAAAAATAGCTTTTTAGCAATTGGCCCTTAACCATTTTTGCTTGTAATGCCAGTCTTTCCCAATAAGCTCAAAATTTCACTGAACAGAAGGCTCTGTAAACTGGAAACTTTTACCAGACCAAAAGAAATTTCACAGACAGTAGGTGGTCAATTTCCGATTCTTATTAGAACTGTGAGACCAAAAAAAACGACCAAAAAAACCAGGATTGTAGGTCTGATGTTGTTGGGTATTTTGCCGGACCTACCTCTGTTTTACCAGACATGTCCGGTCGGTCCGACGTTATTGGGAAAGACTGTATGCAGTCTGGCTATTATTAGGGTTATGAAAAATCAGACAGGTCAATCATGCTTAACCCTAACAGCGCCGGTATCTAAAGTCGATCCTCACACTGTAAGAATAAAACTATTTATAATGATGGTAGACCCATGACATAGGTATTCAAATAAATCCGATAGAGCTAACTAATTTGTTATTATGATTTTGAAATAAATAAAACCCTTTGGTCTCTGCGGCTTATATAAAAAATATTCAGCACTTCAAGGGTTAAAAGGGTATAGCTTAAAAACTAGGTACCATAATATAGGGCTATAGTTTCCATAACACTCGTAGGAAACCGTACAATCCAGCATGTATTATAATATGCAGATCTATATCTCTGAAATATAATTTTTTTGTGCTTGCATATGCATTATATTTTGTAAATATATCTTAAACTGCACTTCCAGACTCTGATATTGATGTAGCAAACACACTGATGTCACTGAAAAAAGCTGGTCTGTCAAGGCGTCCACTCTCAACATGTAATGGATGGAAAAGTGGAGGTACACGATCTAGATCACCATCTCCTCCAGAATTTGGATCTGAAAAGGAGAAGGAAATGCTCAGGCGGAAACAGAGGTATAAGTTCGCAGAGTTAAGGCTGCACTTCATAATGTTGTGTCTCAAGTCATTGTATTTCAGAATTTAAACTAATTATAAAAAAGGAATACTGCATATTTTTTATCCCCCCCCCCCCCCCCCCTGTGAAATTTGTGGAAAACAACCTTTAAAAAATTAACAAGCGAAAGGGTAAAATTTAAAATGCTCAACATATTTTATACTTCACCCTACCTATCGTAACTTTATCATGAATGCCAATGCATTATCAACTTGATTGTAGGTATAGCTATCATGAATGGTATTAATAAAATTGTGCTATATAAAATATCATGGCAAACCTGATTTTAAGTGTAGTAAATATGTATAGCTCTATATAGTGTACATAATAATATCTATATATTTAAAACAAATCAACACCTGCTGTAAACCACGGTCTCAAAATAAGTGTCATCTAAGTTAATAATCTAACTTCAGGAAAGTAAATTGTGTATAGTTAACAAGATTCAGTCTTATTTATTTTATTTCTAGTCTTAATCTGACAGGTCTATAATGACATCATTTAACTGAACACTATTTTGTTTTATAACAGGGCTTGTCGTTCACCAATTGTACTGGTTACTAGACCTAGCTCGGATCACACTTACAGCGTTACAGAATCACAACTTCGCAGTTTAGCAACTCCACATTCACCTGGCTCGTCTATCGATGAAGAGTATGATTTTGGCGAAAGTGATTTGGAGGAAGATAGCTTTTCAGATACTGATTATGCAGGTTCCGAAGGAGAGAAAGTTAAGAAATCAACTTTCTCAAAACAAAAAGTTATTCCCAGTGAATCATCGCCTTTTAAACGACGACTGGTGGAAAGAATAGATGATGATGAAGAGCTTAAACTGGTGGAAGGTGCTGATGCTTTGCTAAATTTAGCTGGTATCAAAACTGCGCAAATTGTTCCTCTTCGCTCCATCAGTCCCAGCACCAACAACAATAACATAGATGTGAAGATTGAGCCGAAGGATGATTATGAAAAAGACATTTCTGGTGAAAGTCAGCAAGAAGGAACCTCACAATCAATGTTTGCAGAGTGTAATGATTCCGATGAAGAGAGATTACAAATCGCAGAAGGATCAGATAGTAATATTGACAATAGTAAAATTAAGGGAAATATGGCCATAAAAATCAAGGTTGAGGCTGACCCAACACGCAGCATAAACCTACCCAATGCAGTAGAAATTAAATCACAAAATACCCTGTGAGACCCGGGCGGAAAAATGTCTGACCATTAAGATTTATCCACCGAAATCAAGGAGGGAAATCATTTGAATGATCCAGGGTTTTTATTATCTGATAAAAACTACTGATAAAACATATGATTTGCTGTTCATCAGCTCTGATTTGTCATATGCAATGACTTTCTTTATGATGATCATCATGACATTGGTAACATCTTAATAAGAAAGCACTTACCGGGTATAACCTTTTCGTGATTTAGTAATGTATTAAGTTGATTAATAACATTTTAGTGTCTCACTAAGTGAGTGTCTTCTTTAGAAAAAGAAGTTTTCCATTTGTAGGGCTTCCATACATACTTTTTATATATTCATCATAGCATTTGTAGTTCATGCACACCATCACTTGGAATGGGTATGTATATGTTTGCCATTTCCAGAGTTTGTTGTACCAGAAGTATGTGTTCTATTCAATGTGAACGAGTTTTTTGAAATTCTATTTTTTTATAGTTTTGCGAAGTTCTTTGTCTACAGCTAAACCACAGTAGATATTGCTGCTTATAAACAGTTGTGCACTGTTTCCCAATAATAAACAGTTTTTAACTTATTCCATGTGATGAATACCAGAGAATGCATCCAAGGCATTTTGTGCAATTTTATCCGGTGGATTCACTGTGCCTGTGCATTCACTGTCATTTTTTCAAAGTACATGGTTCCAGGGCTGTTTTCTGAGATGATCTTAACCCTTTATCCGCCGGTGCCGTCTATATTTGTTTCTGGCATTTTTTATTAGCACATTACATATCAGCTTTTAAACCTGTTAAAGATAAAACGTGACATTAATCAGCAAGATTTGAAATTTGTTGACCTCAATTTTGTCAAATCTGAATAATTTTCACTCACTTGATGTTGTGAATCGCGTCAGCGAGACACAACTTCAAGTGAGTGAAAATTCCGATTGAATAATTTGGCGGTTAAAGGGTTAACCCTTATCCTGCTGATTACGACTATTGTCGTTTTCATTCTGCTTTATTAGTCGACCAGATCACTGTTATTGGGACTTAATTGTGTGTCTAAACATCAAGATTTGCAAATATTTGGGCTCAAATTAAATAAATACCGGGTAGGTGTAATATTCAGCCACTTGAAGTTGTGGGCCGCGGTAGCGAGACACAACTTTAAGTGACTGAAAATTTAAATAAATTAACTTGGAAGAATTAGGGTTAACCCTTTCACTGCTACTACCAGTGCTGGTACAAACAGCCTTATCCCAGTGCATATACTGGTGCTGCACCGGTATAAGCATCTGTCAATTGGGCCAGTATCAATGTGTATTTACTGAAAGTAGTGAAAGGTTTTAACCCTTTTAAAGCAGGTTTGCACGATTATAATCATTTGAATTTATCCGTTTCATTAGCCAGTCTAATGAACGTGTGTTTAGGCATCCAGATTTGCAATGTTTCAAGTGAAACAAATATGATGATTTTCACCCAATTGAAGTTGTGGTTTGCCGTAACGAGACAACTTTAAGTGGGTGAAATTAAAAAAAAATAACTTGATGAGTAAAGGGTTAAAAGTTAGGCTCATAGTTAAAAGTCTATCTTGGCCAGTACATTTATGTAGTGAATTATCAAGATTTACAAATATTTGTGCTCAATTTAAACGTACGAGTAATTTTCAGCCACTTGAAGTTGTGGATCACGGTAGCGAAACACAACTTCAAGTGGCTGTGAAAATTCACATAAATTAATTTATTGCAGGATAAGGGTTAACACTTATTATCATCTCAGAACACAGCTCCTGCAATAGATGCTTTGCTAAAATATATATTCTGTGAAGTAATATGGATTTTTAAATTCAGTTACAAATGTTAATCTGTTTTATAACAGCAATTCCACTGTCAGATTAGCTGAGGCCATTGATTGTGCTTTTTAGTGCCGTTTATTTAATTGTTTTTTTCCAATGAATAGAAACTTAATTTACCATTGTTAACGTGGTTCTGGTACCGTTAGATGCAATGACTTGTAATTGTCAAAAAACGTTTTGTGTTCAGTTCAGCTCAATGGTTCATTTTACTGTTTTATAATATATGACGCGCGTTCATTCATCATCATCTTAAACTGCCATAAACTTAGCTGGAAAGTTTATACAATCTACAAATGTAATGGTATCCACAGGTTGTTTTACATGTTTAATATGTCACTTTTTCTCATGTTGTCAAAAAAGAAATATTGATATATTTCTTTTGAGGATTTGTTCTAAATATTAATACGAGCTGATTATGATACACTTGCTGTGTAGGATATGTTTATATAATCTTGATTCAAGTTGTGTTTATTGAAAAAAACTATTCTATGCTGGGTGATGGTAATATGTGCCAGTGCATCCTTCTTGTTCAACAGCTAGTAATAGTATGCTCATACAACATACTCGACACTTTTACAGTTCAATATATAATATTACTTACTGTATCCTTTTAATTATTCAATATAATTATTAGTTTGTTTTTTCTTTCAAATCCTTATTATTTAAAAAGTTATCTGAATAAGCATGTTAACTAGAAATGATTGTTGAAAATAATTTTCAAAAAATTATTTTAAAATCCTCCTTAGGGACATATTTTATTACAATGTATTGTTAATTAATTTTCAAGTAAATTATCTATGTTCGGCCTGTATTTCAGGCCTATAAAACGAAAGACTTGTTTACAATGATTATTCCTGGTATGCATAAGAAATTGACCCGATGCTAATCTAATGTTGGTCCGCTATCTGCGATGCTTGCCCAAAATTAGGTCGTCATCAATTCAATGTCTCGTGTGCGCTGGGTTATGCTTATCACCATTTTTCTGAGGGATTTATTGATCCTAAGGAAATGAAAGGTGGAAATCACATGTTCAACAATACAAGTTGTTTTTGCTGCCAAAAGGCCCCAAATATACTGTTAATGAATATTATTGTTACAACAATAGAAGACTTGTTTTGAATTTATACATGTTTATATAAATGTCAATGTTCAGCAGCGGCTCCTATATGAAGCCATAAATGCATTTACACTTAACAGACTTAACCATGGCATTTTTATGACAAGAAATGTTCATAATATTATAGCCATGGGACTGTTCGGATGATCAGTATGATGTTGTTAATGTATTAAATAAATCATGCCATAAGAACTTCCCGTATTACAAGGGATTTTTTAGTAGTATCAATATTATAAGGCTAATGCATTTAGAAGATTCTGTTCAATTTCTCTATTTATCAGGTTGGCAGGGGTAAATATTTAATACTTATCTAATTACAAAAATTTTGTATATTAATAATGAATGTTATTGTGACTATAAACAATACATTTCTATTATAAATGTATCTCAACACTTCTTCATACTATGAGTTATATAAGGATGTAGCTATCGTATATGGATATTCAAGTCCATCTTTTAAATAAATATAAAAGACTGATACAACCAAGACACAGGATGGTCATTTACCATTGTATGACTAAAGAAGTTGCATGTGTTAAGCTTAAAGTAGTTTTACAAGTGTAGTTAATTTCTTTCTTGTTGAAATTATATAACCGTGTATTAGAAGGTGAATAATTCTAGCTTACATGTCAGGAAAACTTGGAGATCAGGAAATTAGGGTTATGGTGAATTTAGTTTCTTATCATAATTATCTGTATAATGTTATTGTTCATCAGAGTAATAACATATATTGTTAACAGGGATAATAAGTAAAGTAAATTGTGAGATTTATACTTGTGTGAACGTAATGTAGATGTGTACTTTATCTTAGATATTCATGCAGCATATGTTTGTATTATCTAATACTATTCATACTTTTAAGATAGTACTGTGATATTACTCTTATAATATGTCCTCCTAATACCCAAAAATCTGTGATTCTTTGATAAGGGTTGCACTGAACTTTATTTACAATGAATTTTATTTATGGTATACAAACTATCTATATGGCTTATCACCCTCTCTCTTATTATTGTGAGCCCTAATTGTGAAAATATATTTGACCCACTATTGGACCCATTTTGATGATTAGATGATTAATGAAATATACCAGCTTTCAAATTGATATAATTGTGCATATCATCTGAAATGTGTTACTTCTAACGTGCTTACATTTAAAGACAGAATAATAGTAATTTTTCAGTCCAGGTAATCTCTCGCAATAATTCACATACATTTATACGAGAACTGTACCACAAATTCATTTTATGATATAACTATATTTTGATGTCGCTAAATTTTGATGAACTGTGTATAGTAATCAACCGTTTCCCGCTAAGCAGGACTATAGTCGTTTTTATTCTATTTTATTGGTCGATTAAATCTCTCTGATTGGTAATGAAACAAGTATTTAAACATCAATATTTGCAAATGTGTGGTCTCAAATTTTCACCAATTTGAGGTTCTGGGTCGCAGTAGCAAGACTGAACTTCAAGTGGGTGAAAATATACATAATATAACTTAGATTAAAAGTGCAAACATATTTTATCACCAAATTTTTAACATTTTTTGAAAAAACATTAAACTAGACCCCATTAAGGTAGAGCCTGGCTTGTACACTTGTGATAATCAGTATCTTTTTGCACGGTCTCTTTAACCCTTAATTTATTTCAATTTTCACCCACTTGAAGTTGTATCTCGCTACCGCGACCCACAACTAAAAGTGGCTGAAAATTACTCATATTTGTTTAATTTAGGCACACAAATTTGCAAATCTTTGTTTAGACTCAATTATTTTCCACTAACAGTGATTTGTTCGAATAAAATAACAGAATAAAAACAACTATAGTCTTGATCAGCAGGATAAGGGTTAACTTTACATTCTCTCTTATTTCAGTCACTGATTGTGAAAAGGATCGGTGTGTTTATATGTCATTATTATATCTTCCATGACAGGGGAGTGAAAGCACACACATCTATTTGACATAAGGAACGAACATACGTCATATGACATTGTGGCTAAATAGTAGAATGGTGCCAATGTTAGTGTGTTGAAGGTTATTTCTGAGAAATAAGCCATAATCGACTATATTAATGTTTCTAATCTATGATTGCATAGCTTTGTTAACAATTGTTTTCCAAGATGTTGGATGGCTTCTTTGGACTCTTTATTTGCTCAGTCATATGTATATGTTTGTTATGTGCAATTTACCATGTAGCTCTTGCTCTTAGTGGTATGGTTTCCACACAGTTGTAAAAATGTACATACTCTTATAAAACAAATACGACCACTGTCTTTTTCATTTGTTTTCTTTTAAATTTTATAATGTTAACCCGTTTGTGACGAGCCCCGGAGATCTCCGTGATTTATGGAGTCCATTCTGATACGAGGCCCGGAGATCTCCGGGTTTGATTGCATGAGATAACTATGACGTCATAAAATAATCTCGTTTCAGACACCGTGCAGTAGCATAATAATCTCGTGTTCAATGGGTTAACAATGATAATGAAATACATTGCTTTCATATTGCTGATTAGAATTAATTAAGTATTGTAGACCTACCGGTAAAATATTTGGACAAATTTGTCACAGAAGATAAGCTTTTTAGTTAATGCGTGTGAAACTATTGAATTAATTTGAAAAATAAGTACCGAGCATAAACGTTCAACTGTAAATCGCATGTTTCAGGGGTGTTTTAAAACCCCTCTAATAGGAATTGTGTCGCCAAATCACAAGAAAAAAATAGTCTTTAACGTCGCATTATAACAATCGCTCCCTTAACTCTCTATCCCACCCCCCCCCCCCCCCCCAATTTTAGCCGATTATTCTTACGACGCCAGAATTTTTCAAAAAACTTTGCTTTCGTCTAAACTGATTATTATGAGTTACTAATCCGCAAAGAAAAAAATGCACACGTGAGTGACGGCAGTTCACAAAGAGTGGGGGTGGGGAGGCGTAATGTCGGTGGGGAGTGACTCCGTGGCTGGACAAGTCTTTAATCTCGTTCAATGAGAACGTTATGGTTTTATAAGAATGATAACGTCTTGAGCCCTCCTAGACAGGTGTGGACGCCGTTGTTGACGATAGACTTGTGATGGTACAACTAAACATGGTGTTAAGATGAGAAAAAGAGTAATATGGTGAATATACAATTTATGAGTTGTATAGGTCCAAAATTTTTTATGTTGTCCTATGGGCAATACGATAAACTGAGAAAAATAAATAATTCAATATATCTAACGAATATTTTTTTATTCAACATGCAATGTGCCAAAATACTCGAATTTTACACTAAGGCAATGTCTTCCAATATCTAACACCTGAAACATAGACTGTTTTAACATGGAAATGAAATGAATCGGGCTTTAGGCCACCTTTGTGCACATGTAGGCTAAACTGGGCCAGGAGAACCTCCTGAGGATGGTGAGATGACACTGTCCTCCAGACACAGGACTCGAAATTCGAGCCCTGGCGGTCTGAGGCCGAGCACGCTACCTCTCGGTCACGGAGGCTCCCTACAATACTGACTTTCACACGTGGATGGGGAAGAAAATTTTTGTTTCTTTCAAACCGCCGAGACCGGGAACCGAACGTTTTAACATGGAAGATCTTTTTGAAATAATTTCCCCCAACCTCCCCCCCCCCCACCCCCGAGTTATTGTGTAGCGCAATTGTTACATGTAGGCTATGTACAACGGAATTTATTCATAAACAGACATGATCTCAATATAAAAAGTTACCAAGGGTACATTTACTGAGGCTTTTTAGGTGTCTCAACCTGGTCAACTCGGCAACTCCAGTGTTATTTGAGCTCGACAAATTGTGGTGTGATACCATTCAATTCATTAGATAATTATGCGCAGAAACAATCACCCCTGAAAGCTATTCATTATTTGTGTCAACTCAGAAACGCTCATAATTTAGCAAAAAATCATTGAAAAAATGTTAAACTGAACAAAGTAATTAATAAAGATGGCCATCCCCCTACCGCATCATTTGTCAATGATACATCTATTTTAAATACATTAATGATTGTTCCATATGTTGTCCTTATTCAACTCTGCAACATTATTATTTCGGTCAACTCAACAACGTTTCCAGTCAACTCAGAAACGTTGCCGAGTTGATTAAATTTAGCCTTCTGTGTCACTAATGTAATTAAGACTAAAAACAGAACTCTATAAATGTAAAATGCAGTTTAAAAACTTGTTTTGATTGTCACACCTGTACATCTCGGTTCGGCTCACAAAGAACACAAAAACATCATTTCGGTGTCTAAAATAACATTTTTGGGGTCAGGGAATTGAGTTATGATGTTTCCGAAGGTCATATAGCTACCATTATTATTAAACAGTGGCCGCTAGAGGGCAAAATCCAAAATGGCCGCCACTGCAACGTAATGTGCCTTACCTTTGCTACTAAATAACGTAGAAATCTGTTTTTGGTGTCTACATATATGTTTCTCACACCAAGGAAACCAATTCAGAGCCGCGATAACGTCTTTTATCAATATTTCACAAATTTATGGGGAACATAAGAAATGTTGCGACAGAAAAACGACACATTGTAGTCCAGTGTAATAATTTCTTTAAAAGTCATTTTTTCACATTCAGAAGCCGAGGGGAACCAACGTAAGAGGCATTTTGTAAGAATGTTTAGATTACTGACAAAAAAATTGTATGATTGTTGATCACTGCCCGGCACTAGATAACCTGTCGGTCACCATATATCCGATCTAGTCCTATTGGTTTGTGGCCTATGTGATATCCACCTGTATCGTGCTTTTTACAGTAGATAATAAATTGATTGGGGTAATTTTCCACGGGTGGCACCCTTGGGCCAAGCCCTATACTAGGTTTGAGCAAAACATGAAGTTGATCCATCAAGGTGGTCTGCATAACCATGACAATGATGACACGCATACATGTTCTGTTCTGTTAGTATAATCCACTTTATATTATTGTGCTGCACATCACATAAAGAGTATGTTTCTTAATCGGATTGGAGATTTACAAAAATAGGATGCTGTAAAATCACCCTTTTATCCAGAAAAGTAGTAAATAAGGGTAAGATGTGAGTGATATTTGACTTAGGCCCATACTTAGATTCATAAAATCGGTATCTAGATATATGTTTTAGCATCCGAGAAAATATAATGAAACCATTTTTTAAATTTAACAGTTAAAAAATTTAACAGTTTAAGCTCATTAAAATGGACTCTAATTAACTGTTTATTATGTCATTAACAATCTACATTATGCGAAAACATATTTTTTGTGCAAAGGTTGTTAAAAATAATAGGCCTACAACATCACATACAATTTCGTTTTTTGAGATTAAATGGTGATGGTTGGTTTTTCTTCCAATTAGGCCTACATTAGGCCTACATTTACTTCTAACGTGCTTACATTTAAAGACAGAATAATAGTAATTTTTCAGTCCAGGTAATCTCTCGCAATAATTCACATACATTTATACGAGAACTGTACCACAAATTCATTTTATGATATAACTATATTTTGATGTCGCTAAATTTTGATGAACTGTGTATAGTAATCAACCGTTTCCCGCTAAGCAGGACTATAGTCGTTTTTATTCTATTTTATTGGTCGATTAAATCTCTCTGATTGGTAATGAAACAAGTATTTAAACATCAATATTTGCAAATGTGTGGTCTCAAATTTTCACCAATTTGAGGTTCTGGGTCGCAGTAGCAAGACTGAACTTCAAGTGGGTGAAAATTTACATAATATAACTTAGATTAAAAGTGCAAACATATTTTATCACCAAATTTTTAACATTTTTTGAAAAAACATTAAACTAGACCCCATTAAGGTAGAGCCTGGCTTGTACACTTGTGATAATCAGTATCTTTTTGCACGGTCTCTTTAACCCTTAATTTATTTCAATTTTCACCCACTTGAAGTTGTATCTCGCTACCGCGACCCACAACTAAAAGTGGCTGAAAATTACTCATATTTGTTTAATTTAGGCACACAAATTTGCAAATCTTTGTTTAGACTCAATTATTTTCCACTAACAGTGATTTGTTCGAATAAAATAACAGAATAAAAACAACTATAGTCTTGATCAGCAGGATAAGGGTTAACTTTACATTCTCTCTTATTTCAGTCACTGATTGTGAAAAGGATCGGTGTGTTTATATGTCATTATTATATCTTCCATGACAGGGGAGTGAAAGCACACACATCTATTTGACATAAGGAACGAACATACGTCATATGACATTGTGGCTAAATAGTAGAATGGTGCCAATGTTAGTGTGTTGAAGGTTATTTCTGAGAAATAAGCCATAATCGACTATATTAATGTTTCTAATCTATGATTGCATAGCTTTGTTAACAATTGTTTTCCAAGATGTTGGATGGCTTCTTTGGACTCTTTATTTGCTCAGTCATATGTATATGTTTGTTATGTGCAATTTACCATGTAGCTCTTGCTCTTAGTGGTATGGTTTCCACACAGTTGTAAAAATGTACATACTCTTATAAAACAAATACGACCACTGTCTTTTTCATTTGTTTTCTTTTAAATTTTATAATGTTAACAATGATAATGAAATACATTTCTTTCATATTGCTGATTAGAATTAATTAAGTATTGTAGACCTACCGGTAAAATATTTGGACAAATTTGTCACAGAAGATAAGCTTTTTAGTTAATGCGTGTGAAACTATTGAATTAATTTGAAAAATAAGTACCGAGCATAAACGTTCAACTGTAAATCGCATGTTTCAGGGGTGTTTTAAAACCCCTCTAATAGGAATTGTGTCGCCAAATCACAAGAAAAAAATAGTCTTTAACGTCGCATTATAACAATCGCTCCCTTAACTCTCTATCCCACCCCCCCCCCCCAATTTTAGCCGATTATTCTTACGACGCCAAAATTTTTCAAAAAACTTTGCTTTCGTCTAAACTGATTATTATGAGTTACTAATCCGCAAAGAAAAAAATGCACACGTGAGTGACGGCAGTTCACAAAGAGTGGGGGTGGGGAGGCGTAATGTCGGTGGGGAGTGACTCTGTGGCTGGACAAGTCTTTAATCCTTATGTCAATCGCATGTTTCAGGGGTGTTTTAAAACCCCTCTAATAGGAATTGTGTCGCCAAATCACAAGAAAAAAATAGTCTTTAACGTCGCATTATAACAATCGCTCCCTTAACTCTCTATCCCACCCCCCCCCCAATTTTAGCCGATTATTCTTACGACGCCAGAATTTTTCAAAAAACTTTGCTTTCGTCTAAACTGATTATTATGAGTTACTAATCCGCAAAGAAAAAAATGCACACGTGAGTGACGGCAGTTCACAAAGAGTGGGGGTGGGGAGGCGTAATGTCGGTGGGGAGCGACCTCGTGGCTGGACAAGTCTTTAATCTCATTCAATGAGAACGTTATGGTTTTATAACAATGATAACGTCTTGAGCCCTCCTAGACAGGTGTGGACGCCATTGTTGACGATAGACTTGTGATGGTACAACTAAACATGGTGTTAAGATGAGAAAAAGAGTAATATGGTGAATATACAATTTATGAGCTGTATAGGTCCAAAATTTTTTATGTTGTCCTATGGGCAATACGATAAACTGAGAAAAATAAATAATTCAATATATCTAACGAATATTTTTTTATTCAACATGCAATGTGCCAAAATACTCGAATTTTACACTAAGGCAATGTCTTCCAATATCTAACACCTGAAACATAGACTGTTTTAACATGGAAATGAAATGAATCGGGCTTTAGGCCACCTTTGTGCACATGTAGGCTAAACTGGGCCAGGAGAACCTCCTGAGGATGGTGAGATGACACTGTCCTCCAGACACAGGACTCGAAATTCGAGCCCTGGCGGTCTGAGGCCGAGCACGCTACCTCTCGGTCACGGAGGCTCCCTACAATACTGACTTTCACACGTGGATGGGGAAGAAAATTTTTGTTTCTTTCAAACCGCCGAGACCGGGAACCGAACGTTTTAACATGGAAGATCTTTTTGAAATAATTTCCCCCAACTTCCCCCCCCCCCCCCCACCCCCGAGTTATTGTGTAGCGCAATTGTTACATGTAGGCTATGTACAACGGAATTTATTCATAAACAGACATGATCTCAATATAAAAAGTTACCAAGGGTACATTTACTGAGGCTTTTTAGGTGTCTCAACCTGGTCAACTCGGCAACTCCAGTGTTATTTGAGCTCGACAAATTGTGGTGTGATACCATTCAATTCATTAGATAATTATGCGCAGAAACAATCACCCCTGAAAGCTATTCATTATTTGTGTCAACTCAGAAACGCTCATAATTTAGCAAAAAATCATTGAAAAAATGTTAAACTGAACAAAGTAATTAATAAAGATGGCCATCCCCCTACCGCATCATTTGTCAATGATACATCTATTTTAAATACATTAATGATTGTTCCATATGTTGTCCTTATTCAACTCTGCAACATTATTATTTCGGTCAACTCAACAACGTTTCCAGTCAACTCAGAAACGTTGCCGAGTTGATTAAATTTAGCCTTCTGTGTCACTAATGTAATTAAGACTAAAAACAGAACTCTATAAATGTAAAATGCAGTTTAAAAACTTGTTTTGATTGTCACACCTGTACATCTCGGTTCGGCTCACAAAGAACACAAAAACATCATTTCGGTGTCTAAAATAACATTTTTGGGGTCAGGGAATTGAGTTATGATGTTTCCGAAGGTCATATAGCTACCATTATTATTAAACAGTGGCCGCTAGAGGGCAAAATCCAAAATGGCCGCCACTGCAACGTAATGTGCCTTACCTTTGCTACTAAATAACGTAGAAATCTGTTTTTGGTGTCTACATATATGTTTCTCACACCAAGGAAACCAATTCAGAGCCGCGATAACGTCTTTTATCAATATTTCACAAATTTATGGGGAACATAAGAAATGTTGCGACAGAAAAACGACACATTGTAGTCCAGTGTAATAATTTCTTTAAAAGTCATTTTTTCACATTTAGAAGCCGAGGGGAACCAACGTAAGAGGCATTTTGTAAGAATGTTTAGATTACTGACAAAAAAATTGTATGATTGTTGATCACTGCCCGGCACTAGATAACCTGTCGGTCACCATATATCCGATCTAGTCCTATTGGTTTGTGGCCTATGTGATATCCACCTGTATCGTGCTTTTTACAGTAGATAATAAATCGATTGGGGTAATTTTCCACGGGTGGCACCCTTGGGCCAAGCCCTATACTAGGTTTGAGCAAAACATGAAGTTGATCCATCAAGGTGGTCTGCATAACCATGACAATGATGACACGCATACATGTTCTGTTCTGTTAGTATAATCCACTTTATATTATTGTGCTGCACATCACATAAAGAGTATGTTTCTTAATCGGATTGGAGATTTACAAAAATAGGATGCTGTAAAATCACCCTTTTATCCAGAAAAGTAGTAAATAAGGGTAAGATGTGAGTGATATTTGACTTAGGCCCATACTTAGATTCATAAAATCGGTATCTAGATATATGTTTTAGCATCCGAGAAAATATAATGAAACCATTTTTTAAATTTAACAGTTAAAAAATTTAAAAGTTTAAGCTCATTAAAATGGACTCTAATTAACTGTTTTATTATGTCATTAACAATCTACATTATGCGAAAACATATTTTTTGTGCAAAGGTTGTTAAAAATAATAGGCCTACAACATCACATACAATTTCGTTTTTTGAGATTAAATGGTGATGGTTGGTTTTTCTTCCAATTAGGCCTACATTTTTTTGTATGATGCTAGGACAAATATCTAGATACAAATTTTACGATTCTCTGTCAAAGTTATTCTCCTAATTTTCAATTATTTACCTCTTTTGGGAATGAAAGGGTTGTTAATTCCTCAGGTGCTAAAACATAAGTTTAAGTACACATTTTGTAACTCTAGATCACATAGTTCATAAGCTATGGTTATCACCCCTTATTTACCACTTATGGGGAGGAAAGGGTGGTTTAAAATTGATTTAAAAAATTGTTCTTGGTAATTAAAGGGAGGTCGCCAGATATTAGAAGTGTTTGAAATTTTTTTATCCGATTCTAGATAGGCTACACATTTCATGAATCTAGGTCAAATAGATGGCTAAAAAATGCATTCCACAGGGGCCTAAATATATGTTTAGATACAAATTTTAGGAATTCAGGTTAAATAGTCTTAAAGTTATCGTTATTATACCCTTTATTACCCCTATTTACCCCTTATTACCCCAATTGCGAGCACTAATACCAGGGGGATCTTAGAGGACTTTTGATGTTTTTCTATGTTGTCTTAACAATATATGCTTAAATTTTTAGCTTGTTACGAATTTGTTCCAGGTCTCTATGAGTTTTAGACTAACTATGTGAAACTCAATAGCCTTGACCTCCATTGTTGTCACCGAGCTAGCTAATACAATAAAGTTTGGGAGAGGGGGTCTTACATAACTTTATTTTCACCGAGTTCCCATTAAAAACGGTTTCCGGTGACGTCACTGCGTTTCACAGAATACCCCTTAGTCCAGGCTCTGTCATAGAACCATGTTTACAATTGTTTGGCCAGAATTTTTATTGTTGATACGAGCTACTAGCTAGGGTCATAACCTTCATAAATCACCGAGGTGGACTTCTGGCAAACATAGCTTTTGGCCAGTAGACTTGATTTTTCAAAATGGTTCGCCGCGACCATATGTTAACTATACCTTTTTTTCTATTCACCCTAGAAAGTCATGTAATAACTCATTTTTAATGTATTTTGAGGCACAAAATTCGTTATTCAAGTTATTTAACTGATACAGACGATCAAAATGTCGAAAATATGAAATAGCAGTGAAAAACGTTTTTTTTTTTTGATTTCTAAACTTTCAGCTAATAAATTTATTTCGGCCTGATTGTTGGATTTGTTTTCATTTATATTTGTTGTCACCATATTGTTCACATATATTTAATTATTATTATATATAACATTTATGCTTTTCAAGCTGGAAGGATATTGGTTGTCATGAAATCATGGCCAGTAAAAAAAACAATAACAAGCTAGCTTGGTAATGTAAGATGTTTTTTTTACAGAAAACTGTTTGTTAATGCTGATGATGTTGATACGTTGCGTTAAATTTTATTTATCTACAACTTATTTTTTTTCGAAATCAAACAGTTTAGAGCAAGCAGCTAGTGTAAGTATCTATTTATAATATACTGTTTAAAATCAAGGCAACCCTTTTCCTTGTGACAAAACATTACACATGACATATCCTTTGATTTCCATTCACACCTCTGGGTGTCACACTTCGCACTACATTGACACAGGACAAGTAGATAAGAGTTGACGGGGTGGAGAAATTAATTCAGAATTAAAGCCCCGTTATCATTATCCCACCCATAGTTTTCAGGGTTAGGTGCATATTAGCCCCTGTTGAGGAGATTGAGGGCATTACGAACGACACAGGAGCTGCGTTTAATGAGGTCATGGATCACAGAAGAAGTAGGAGCCAGCTGCCCTGAACTTTTTTCCGTCTAGGTAAGACTCATGTCACAGTTGGTTGAGAGTTGTAGCCTGGGATTTGGAGCGGGCCCCAACACATAAATCTTGACTAAATAATGCTCAGCAATGGACACTTCATCATCTGATTATAATGTGTTGGTTTCTGCAAAGTTTGTAAACATGTGTGGCTCACATGATAGAGCAGCATGCTCAATTAGTACCAGCTTCGCTGTCCGCATCATCTTCTGCTAGAATACATGATTTGATGATTACGCGACACTGTGCATTTCCTAGTGTGTTATGAAGGGTGTGTAATGGTATTTTGCGCCTGTTCTCCCTTGTGCCATACTAGAGCCAGTGTTCGTTGAGATCTTTGCTGATAAATTCTGGGATATATCTCAAGATGAGGCAACGATGTCAGTGTCATTTGAAATTACGACAATCCTCTTAGAACCATTGTCAATAGCCCAGCGATATGAGAAATTATTATGCTGTCAGCCTCTTCCTGCCAGTTTGAAAGTTCAGGCACTTCTTTTTCTGATCTTCGATTAACTTTTGCTTTGGCTGACTGTACTTTTTCATTCACAACCATGCCACTTACGACAATATTACCAAAATCCTCGAGAGCGATATCTCTGACCAAAACCTGAAGACCTTCTTTGTTTTGAGGCTTGCCCAGAAAATTATCAGCCTGCTGTGGTATGGGGACTAACTCAAATATATCAACATCAATTGTGCCCCTGGTTTTGCTGCTCTACGAACTCACTCTCTTTCTTTTACAGATAATTCACAATACGAATCAAAGGACATGTTTTGCTTGATATATATTTTTGGCTGCAGACAAGGTCACCTGAATATAGCTTGACCAAAGTTTCCAAATTTGAATATTGGCGGATTTTTTACAGAAAATGAAGAATTACATCAGTTTCTGAACTGGAGTCTGGCTGAAAGTCATATTTATTAGTTGCAATGTGTTTTTCCAATTCCTTAGCCAGCTGATGTGACTTGTCAGGCTCCGTACACTGAGGAACAGTCCCATCCTCAAACAGGGGGCTATTATCCAGCAAGTCATGATTCAGGATGAACACCATTGTTTTTAATCTCTCTTTGACTATTTCGATCTCCCGCTGAGCAGCAGCAACTTTCTTGGCAGAGATGATAGAAATTTTACCAGTTGTTAATGCAGCATCTATACTTGAGGAGGATTGTGAATCAAAATGTGGCAGGTTGACTCTATGTATCGTCGCTGCAAGCTTTGCTGATTTATCAACAAAACGTTCATTGCGATATGCCTGATATGTTTTCACTCCATTTTCCAATGTTTTGAGAAATCTTGTTTTGATTGTATTGACCACTGCTACATTGGTGTCTATGTTGTGCAAGGTAACAAGTGAAGACACAATGATGAAGGGGTTTTGTCGTGCTTTCATAAAGTCAAGCATTCGTGCAACATCTTTGTCAAATATCAGGCATTTACGTCCAGACAGCTTATGGTGACATTGGTTTCTAAATGGTTTAGGATTCCTGAATTAATTACCCTTTGCAGTAAATTTGTAATAATGCTCCAACAATCACATTGCCCTCTGGGCCTTGTGAGTTCCTCAGGGTGGTCTGCCTATAAGCTTCAAAACTGGGCCACAACATTGAATGAGCCTGGACGATCTTTGACAGTGAACAATCCCACGATCCCACGAACAATCCCACGAAGATACCAGCTTGCATAAATCAGATTTGCATTGATTTCTTCACAGTTCTAAGCAGCACGAAAATGCCAAATTTCCTCACGATCTGGTGAGACAACTTATGAGAGAAACTATTTTTTTATATATTCCGAAGTATGCACATGGCTCAGATTTTTCTACACATTTTTTTCCAATCTTCAAATTGTTGCTGAATAGTGCTAGCCACATAACGGAGTGCTTCAAAATTTATGGTAATATCTACCTTGTCCTTTCTCATGAAACTCTCCCTTGTTGATATAGCTAGTTGCACTACTGAATCCATGGAGTGAGGATCAAAATGAATCCCACTCGAGAGCAGAGACAACATGTCAGATACAATGCACAGTCTTTGTAGTGAGCGCACATAGTGGGTTTCGTTGAGTACTGACTGAAGAACCTTCTTGCCAAAGACTTCATTTTCGATGAGAAATTCATCTACACCACTACCTAAGAGATAACGCCCGGCACACCTGAGTAACACCTTGGTGTAATGCCATCACAATATCAGCTACAGTGTGAAACACACCTTCGTCACTGAACACTGGCATCACATCTTCTTTGAACTGAAACCAGACTCGCTGGAAGTTCTACAAACCCTTCCTAACTGTACAATACTTTGTTACTGGACGAAGAATAACTGAGATGAACCCAATTCGCATCACTGGGACGTTTGCCTTAAATATGAGGGCGTGTATTCCTCCCAATGGAGGCAATTGTGCAGCATTGGGTTGAGAGTGAGGAAGACCAACACAAATTAAACTGACAAATAATTCATCTCTCCTTGAAAACTTTCTCTATTATTGTATCAGCAAATTATTAGCATTTTCTTCCAGAAGCATGTAGAGAGGTAGTATGGGCGCATTACACGCATAAAGTATCTGGCGTTTTACCTCAGCAGTAGTAGGACTTGAGTTAAGTCTAAAGTTGATATTTTTGTTCTGAGGGTCACGCTCATATAGGTGCAGGTAATTCCTGAGAGGCAGTCAGTATGGTAGTATATGTCAGCAGCTTCTTACAGATCTCCTACCATGTCATATACTTCATCTTTAAGAGAACAAGCAGAATTTAGAAGCAACTTGGCACGAAGATATGTGACGTAACTGATACTATACTGTCTCTCGTGTATCAATAATTGATTAAATGGAGCCTAAATCTGATCAACTAGACAGACTAGCTGCCCTTTTTCTTGCTGCTTCTACAGTATTGCTCTTGAAGCATGCATTTGTGTTGTGATAAACAAAGGCTACAACCCCCATCTTTTCCATACTTTACAATCTACTGGCAACCAACAGCATTCTTAAAGAATTATTCAACTGCAAAACGCACATGCCTGGGACGGTTAAGTGTAGGCCAACAGTAGCCTATTGAGTACAGATTGACGGCATTAATATAGCCACTGAACTGATTACAAGATACTACCTAAACGAGACATTGATCCAATGCTGTTTTAATGCTAGGCCAACGTCTGCGACGCTGGCCCAACATTAAACCAACATTGAATAATGTTGGAATAATGTTTGAGAGAAAGTCCTCCTGCCCCAGCAAACACAAGACATTTGTATAACATTTATACAACATCGGCCCAACGTCTTCGACTTTGGTCCAACATTGCATAAAGTCATACAAATGTTTTGTGTTTACTGTGATGTCAATACAAACTTGGGGTCAAGCAGTTTCAACATTCCCGCAGTAATACAGTCAGTTTGTTTGCAAGCCAGCGACCAAGTAGGGGCAAGGGCAAAGAGCTTTGAATTATTAACTCATAGATGTTGCTCAAGTATATATGAACTTGCTGTGATTTGAGAACTTGCTCTTAATGGGGCTTTGGGTATGAAACGCATATTTAGTATTATTATGGAATAGGGTCTTGGCCTACCCACGGGCACTATTGCCTTCTGGGGGACCCTTGTCCGGCGAATTTTGACAGTTGACCACACCTTTAATGCCAGCAACTCTTTTCATGGACTCGCGACCTACAGGCATGGACGTAGTGGGGTTATCTTTGCTACACTCTTGACAAATAAGGCATTTTAGTGGCCCGCCATCAATGTCTAACAGTCCAATAGTTAACAGCAGACTGAGGCATGAGCTTTCAAAATGATGTTATTTTATATTATTAAGACATTATTTTATACAGTATTCAAACATTTTTAGTGGATATATTGCCAATCTCAAAATGTTTGTCCACCAATCTCAACTGTGAAAACTATTGTAATAAAACGTAAGATTTAAGTCCTAAATCATAAAATATTATGTGGATATGCTGGATTTCTGCCACGAGGAGTGTTGATATCATTAAATTAACTCCAGAAATGAATGTATTGAAAATGAGGTATTACATGACTTTCTAGGGTGATTAGAAAAAAATATATAGATAACATATGGTCGCGGCGGCCATTTTGAAAAATCGCGTCTACCGGCTAAAAGCCATGTTTTCCAGAACTCCACCTCGGTGATTTATGAAGGTTAGGACCTTAGTAGCTAATATCGACAATAAAATTTTCTGGCCATCCAATTACAAACAGGGTCCTATGACAGAGCCAGGACTACCTGGACTAAAATGGGAATTGACCAACTGCAGATGGTTACAATTGTGAAATTATGTGTGGATTGATTGACAGCTGAACTTGACGCGCCACTACCCAGACAGTGGTGATTATTGGCGGGAAATAGGCCTACCAATTGTATGCTTTTTCCAGGCTCTCCTAAACCAACACGCGTGGCAAGTCCATCAATATTATCAAAAGTTTAGGGAAGTTTTGCTAGTAAAATAAAATGAATCGGGCTTTCTAGGCTACATCAGGCCAGGAGAACCTCCTGAGGATGGTGAGATGACACTGCCCTCCAGACAAAGGATTCGAAAGTCAAACCCTGGAGGTCTGAGGCTGAGCACGCTACCTCTCGGCTCCCCACAATACTGAGTTTTACGAGTGGATAGGGAAGAAACATTTTTGTCTCTTTCAAACCGCCGAGACTGGGAAACAAACTCCGAACTCTAGCGTGAAAGGCAGTGGTGTTAACCACTACCCTAGTTTGGCTAGTAGCAAAAAGTTTAGAACTCTTTGCTAGGAGGCCTAACCTACGTTATAACAACCCTATACCACTTAGTGAGCGAAGGTTTATAGGTCAAGTACAGGTTTAACAACTGGATGGGGGAGGGGCATTTCAGAAGTTTTCTTCTGCTGGAGAGTAGGCTACTTAGCGATAAAACAGTTAAATATTTGTAACAAGTGATCTAGATGGGACCCCAACGGAACACCGATGTACCTTCAGGGATTTATTACACAATTAGGCGAGCTAAAATTAGCCAATTTACACAATTTCCTAAATTCCTGCGGCCATTTTGAAATCAAATTAATTCACCAATAAGTGTGATATTGCCTTAGTTATTGTATCGATCACGATGTATTACAAAGTCCTGGGCTAAAATATTCCTCAAACTTTCTGGGGTGGTCTATATATATCCACCGACTACCAAACTAGTTGAAATGGTGTAATACAAAAGACAAACCTATCGACGCAAATTCCTACGGGAGACTGCGCTGTTAAAGGTATGGTCAATTGTCAAAATACGTGGGACAATGGTCCCCCAGAATGCAATAGTGCCCGTTGGTAGGCCAAGGCCCTATTCCATAATAATACTAAATATGCGTTTCATAGCCTCATTAAGAGCAAGTTCTCAAATCACAGCAAGTTCCTATATACTTGAGCGACATCTACTAGTTAATAATACAAAGCCCTTAGCCTTGGCCACTACTTGGTCACTGGCTTGCGAGCAAACTGACTGTATTACTGCGGGGATGTAGAAACTGTCCAACCCCAAGCTTGTATTGACACCCAGTAAACACAAAACATTTGTATGACTTTATACAATGTTGGACTAACGTCGAAGACGTTGTATAAATGTCATACAAATGTGTTGTGTTTGCTGGGCAGGAGGACTTTCTCTCAAACATTGTACATTTCTCCAATGCTGGGCCAGCGTCACAGAAGTTGGACTAACAGTGAAACAGCATTTAGCAAGTGTCTCGTTGGAGTAGTATCGATAGTCTTATAATCGGGTTATCATGGTTATAGCTATTCAGCTGAATGCAACCAACATGTAGGCCTACTGTCTATACAGCAGTGACTGTACAGACCTTGCGGGAGGAGGGGCGAATTCTTAGCTATACTGTGTAAACCGAAGACCTATACACGTGACCTGCACATGCTCATTTTTAAGTGGACTGTCTGTTTAATGAGAAATATATAATGCACTTCATTGTTGATTATTTGATGATATAGAATGAGCAGGGCTGTTCCATTTCAAAAGGGAGTCTCATGCACCTGAGAGAATATTCCTCTCTGAAACAGCACATTTTGTTTTATAGTTACGCCAAATATCAGGCATATAAATAATGGACGATAGTCTGCCGTTTTGGCCAACATGACCTAGTATTTGCCTAACTCCTGGTGAAATAGATGCATGGTATAAATTAAATTCACCGAACATTTTTTATCACTTTGAAATTTATTAAATTTCAAAGTGATAAAAAATGTTCGGTGAATCTTGATGAGAAAATTTGCATAATTTGTCATCGTGAAAACAATCAAGGTCATAAGAGGTCACATAAAGGCCGAACCTGAACTCAACTTAGGTTTAGTCATGATTAACCTGCATGTGTAGTTTAATGTGTATTCTAGTAAATAAATGTGACAAATAGCGCTAGAAGTGGCGGACATTCACAGATGGACGGATGCACCACCTGATGACAATAGGCTTCAACCAAAGTTGGCCGAGGCCTGAAAACATTTGGTTGAGACCTAAAAACATCTCATCATGTTTTTAGGTCTCAGGTTAATGTCTATTGTCGTTGACTCGTCATGTGGCGGATATCGCACTGCAATGCATTAATTAATTTCAAACATCACAAACTAACAAATTTATAGAACAACACCAACAAATATTGTATGTTTATTTTTTATTCCGTCCTACTTCCAAAAACATACTTCCGCTGTGATACATCGTGGGGGGAGTTTTCAAATCCACCAATTCAATCCAGCTACAAAAGATAAAAGTATGTATGATAAATATTTAAATGTCGACAATGTTGCATAATTTACAATGGGGTTATTAATGGAATCACACATCCGAAACTGAATCGATTACAAATTATGATATTAAATTAAAAAAAAATGCAATAGATTTGCTATATTTAAGTACTACTCTAAGTATAAAGTGTATTGCATTGTGTGCAGCAATATTTTTTTCAATAAAAAAACAAATGACAGCACAACTTTAAAAATATTATAACATGTGGACACACAATTTGATATCAAACAAGTTAATTTTGAAAACAAATGAGTGTCAGCAATGAAATAAATATACGTTTGCTAATGCTGCATCCTAAGGATTGTGTCAATTTTAAAAGTGTGATTTTCAATAAAAAATACTGATATTACCTTAAATGTTGAAGATATTTTAAACGCTTAGTTGAAAATATTATTAATTTGATCTACCTTTTTAAAGCCAATATCATTGGCATAGCCCCGGAAGCACTGTCTGCACATGTTCAAACCATATTTTCTGATCAGTCCGTGACGGTTGGCACATACACGGCTGAAACAAAAACATATCACCTTGATAAGATAAAACTAAAAATTGTCAACAAAAAGTAATGCACTTGATGCCAATGGAAATACGATGTATACATGTCTTGTCATTCAATATCAGACTTCAAGGACGATATAGCTATTGAAATTTACAGTAATGGCATGTGAAGAAAAATAACTATATGAAATGCTAGTCAAGTGTTAAATAAAGACACGCTATAAATTAAGTGCCGGGAGGGGCCCCTAAAGGCGCAGGCAATCCCTCCTTGAGATTTAAATGTAGAGAAATGCAAAAATAGGAGATTTGCAGGTACGCTAGAAAATTATCGAGTGATAAAAAATGTGGTTTAGCATGTGAAAAGAAGTACAAAGGCTTAATTTTTGGTGCTAATCATTTTTCCCACGTCATTAAATTGCACCCTGGACTCGTCATCTGCAGGTAGTGATGTGACCAATGATCAATCATAAACGATGATTGGTAGTTTGTTACACCAATTTATGAGCACATATAAATATCAATAATGAATTATCGCTAAAAAATATTGACCAATTCACAAATTTTCAAAAAGATACCCGACCTGGAATATATTACAAGTATTAAAAAATGACCCCCACTACCGCAATGTCAATATTTTTTTAATGGCTGCGGTAACCATTTTGTTTTCAATGGATTCATCCCAAAAGTTAATCAGTTCATCATAAATACCTAGAGAACAACCATACCAAATTTGAATGTAATCCAACCAACGGTTCATAAGTTATCGCGCTCACAAGCTTTTCAGGCGGCCATCTTTTTTAAATGGCTGGGGCAGCCATTTTGTTTTTAATGGATTCATCCTAAAAGTTATTCAGATCATCAGAAATACCTGGAGAACCATACCAAATTTGAATGCAATTCAACCAACGGTTCATAAGTTATCGCGCCCACAAGCTTTTTAAGCGGCCATCTTGGAAAATGGCCACTTATGGCTTGGTGCAAAAAAAAAATGGGATGAATTGCCCAGGCACATAGGTCATGTCTTTAATTTTTTTTACAAAATTCAATGAGAAAAAAATGATCTCCACATCCATCATGTCTTTTTTTTTTAATCGGCTACAGCAGCCATTTTGTTTTTAACGGATTCATCCCAAAAGGTAAACAGATCATCAAAAATACCTACAGAACAACCATACCAAATTTGAATGCAATCCTACCAACGGTTTATAAGTTATCGTGCCCACAAGCTTTTAAGCAGCCATCTTGAAAAAAGGCCGCTTATGGCTTGGTGCCAAGAAAAATATATATGGGATGAATTGCCCAGGCACATAGGTCATGTCTGTAAAAAATAAACAAAATTCATCAGTTAACTTTTAAGTAAGAGCTGAATTTCTGACTGCCCGCCCGCCTCTGGTGATCACTATACCCCACAGCCTTAATAGCCGAGGGTTAAAAATCACTTTTCAAGGCTTTTCAAGATATTTTTCAAATTCAAGGCCTTGTTGTAAACTATTTATTTAATTTAAGGTAATTCATTGGTTTGCAAGGCCTGTGCATATCCTGAAATGATACAAGCACCAAACTTATAAAAAGTTCAAGACATTGACTCGAGGGTTCGGCTACATACATGTATGCCAACCAGGGTTCAATTTGATCAGTATCGTCATTTCATCCATGCCATTTAATTTTACTGCATTAGAAATCAGTGTCTCACCGACACCCTTAATTTGTACCCTTCACCTAACAGTGTTCCTATAAAGCTATCAGAATCCATCTAGTAGCCTACAAGGCCTAAACACTTTTGATAATATCCCTGGGGAAAACGGTGGAAGAGGTTTCCTTTAACTTTAACACAGATTTACTACTAGGATGCACCCCATGAAAACATATATATGGGCCTGCTGTAATACTAACTGTACTTGCATTGAATGACTGATTCATATTTGTACCGCAGGAAAAATAACTATGACAATAGGTCCATTATGAAAGTGATAATGTTGTTTTCCATTTAATCCCGCGAGCAACAGGCTCAGTGGGGCCAGTTGTACCGCCAGGTTGTTTTATCTGTTCTTCTGACCCACATTACATATTTTCTTCACCAGATACAGACGTTTTTATTTCTATTTGATAACAAGTCAGCATTTATGTGATATTCCGAATAATGATCTTGGGAGCCTTTTTGTCCGTAGACATTTTTTTATTTTGGAAATAATTGATATTATCAGTTATCTGTTTAATATTTTATATAATGAAATGATGCCAAGATGCGATTGCCTGCTTATGATCTTTTGTTATTTTTTTTCTCACCCCGATTAATCAATACTGCTGTTGATCTATACAAATAGCTCCAGATGCCACATAAACAAGTATTTTTTTCAAAATTTCCTAGGGGAGCACCCCCAGACTTAACAGGCTAAGCCAAGCTACTCACATTGCGTGAAGCTCGGCCGCACTGACGACCATTTTTCCACAGCTGCTCGTGTAAAAAAGACAGTGACTCCGCCTACCGATAAGACGGTAACGGTGTTGGCCCTAGTCAGCTAGCGCGCTCTGGTGATCACAGCAGAGCCAAGCCCGCTAAAACATGGCGGTCAGTTTGTCAGAGCCTTGCGATGTCACCAGGGTACCCCAGACTCCCCTTCGCAGAGGCATCGCTACGCGCTGCCGACCGACGCGCTACTCTTCTCAGTTACTATACTTCATATTCAGAGTGGACGGCATCCATTCCCAATTGGACGCCCATTTATTTATTTCTAGCTAAGACACTGGGCTGGTCCCTTTACTATTCTGCTGTGAGAAGCCAAAAGGCAGTATCTGCTTACTTAACAAGTAAGCTGATACTGCCTTTTGGCTTTGCACTGCAGTATACAAGTGAACGAGGCCTACCGTTTATAAACAGGTTCGATACCATGTCAATAAATACTATCGCAATAATATCTTTACCGGGTGTAAATCTTTATACAGAAAACTGACTTCCAGCGTTTATATATTTTCACCCGGGTGTAAATATTAACCTGCTCTCTATGGTATATTTTACTTTTATTTTGCATATTATCAGCTTATTTATCATATTTAGTCTTCCCCGAATGTTCAGTAAGTTTAATCAGATCACAAGGAATGTTACAGTAATTGACAAATATTTAAAATCTATGTTTAAAAGGTTGTAGATTGATACAAACTTTTTTGTGTCTGTAGACCCCCTGTGTACTGATGACAATATGTTAAAATATATTGTACAAAGTGTAGGTATACACATACGCGTCCGGTCAATCTCCATCAGTAAGAGGTGGATTGTATGCGTATGTTTTTCTCTAGAAGGCTTTATATACAAATATCGCCATCTTGAAAATGTACACTGGTTGTTTGTGCACAGTTGAATAGTGATTCTGAGGTAAGTTATATTTTAAAAGTATTATTAAGAACACAATTTAATGCTTATAACAATAACATTTATTTTTAGGACAATAACATTTCATAATATATCTGAAATGTAGGATATTGTGCACGATCATTATTATAGCTAGATATTGAGTCTAGCAAATTCAATATTGTTCCTCTGATGCAATATAGATACACAGTATGATATATAGTGAATGTACTGCTTCATTTCTTAATATGTCCATAATCCTGTTTTTCTTATTGTGTACGTGCATGTACAGAAATGTCGTATGTGCTACAACCTGGCCAGATTGTATACATACATATAGCAAGTAAATATACACATCCGGTGAAAATATTAATACGTTTGCGCATGAAGATCTATATCCGGTAAAGATATAAATGAGATAGTATTTATTGACATGGTATCGAACCTGATAAACGCCCGTGTGTTTATAAACACTTGCCAGAAGTGCATTACGAGTGCTTATAAACGCACGGTGGCTTTTAAATGGCCGCCCATTTAAAAACGGCTGGACCTGTACCTGGTTAGCCTTGGGGGCTGCTCCCCATGCATAAAGCTGGCGTCCCACCCGTGAAAGAGAAAACATGTTATTACGTTGTTTTTTTTAAAAAAAAAAGTGTGTAACGCGCGTTACATGTTTAGAGGGTCAAACTGACCTAAAAACTCAAAGGGAGTGGCTATTCGTACGGGAAAGTAATAATGGGAGTGCGTCATTTTGTAAAAGAGGCTGGCCAGGCATAGAGTTACATTATGAAGAATCACGTATGATTAGCCACTGCCAAACTCAAATTAGGGGTAGTCTAGACTCTATTTTTAAAGAGAAGAATCATAGAATGTTTAGAAATACACTTTTTTAACCTTCACTCAACCGGGCTCGGTAGTGTGCTAAAAATTTCACATTTTATTACCCCGGTACATGTTTAGACTAGTATATAGAACACTTCTTGAAGTAAATTATTTATTTCACGCAGAGTCCGCCCAAAATTATTCATTTCAAAGAAACTCCAGCCCCCCTGGGAATCGAATGGTGGCCCCCTTAGGCGTCAGTTTTTAATTTCACTGTTTTGAGTGTTTAGGGGTGGTTTACAAATCGCATCTTCACGGATGGGACGCCAGCTTTAGTCTAGATCTATACTGTAACTATAGGGAGTTGTCCCCCAGGACGATTTAGCCACACTCAGTTGGACCCCCAGCCTTCCAGGCATCACGGAGCGAACGGACTATGGTGCGAAAAGTCTGCGTACTGCTCGATGCTGAGACAGTGAAAATGAAATGATCGCCGCCTATGGCTATGCGGCATGTGCACGCCGCGTAGGCGGCGATCATTTTAACCCTCGTGTTTGGCCAATTGCACAGTAATGATGGATTAAATTATATCAGCAGGAACACAATGAACAATTGTTTTTTATCGAAGATTAAAATTACCAATATCGAGAGCCAGGCCCATATTTTCTGGGGTGAGAATAATAGATATTTTGGAAACCCATGTTGGCGACCACCTGGTTAGACGTGAAAGAGGCCGTGCGCAGCCGCTTTCACAAAATCTGCGCATCCGCTTGTGAAGTCCGTCTAAACTCAGGAAGAAATTAGAAAGGATGGTATTTTAATTTTAATTTAGGTAGGCTAGTTATGAAATAAATTTTATTTGAGATATTCGATGTACATAATATAAATGTTATATAGCCATTTGCTAGTCTATCGATCTGTAGGATAATGCCATGTAATCATTCTAACGCGCAGTTGTAGGCCCCTATAGAACTCCTAGCAAATTGCAATATCCCGCTGATTGACTCACCAGATGTCGCTCCTACTTACTGGCTCACCAGCTGGCGCTAGCTGATTGAATATAGGAAAAATAATTTAAAAAAGGCGGCTACCCTTCCTCAAAGTACAGTTTCACTCCTCTGTATGTAAAGTATTATCGTGGTGATGTGTGTGCTTCGTGTGAGTCGTAGGCCTAGAGTGTAAAAATTGTAGAAGGTGCTTAGTCCAAAATAAGTGGCTTGTGCAGTCGCCTCCTTGGCTCGGAGTGTGGTGTGGTGGTGCAGATTAAACACAGTCTGTTGTCAGTGGTTCACAGGGTCAGCATCGCAGGGTCAACTCTAGATAAGGACCTCTTGAAGCTCTCCAACGTTGGCTGGCTGGTCAGTGACTGTGGACAGCAGTTCCATAGACGCACAGATTCAAGAAAAAACGAGTGTTTAAAATAGGCCATGACACGAGTGTGGACCTGGCTAAGGTGATGCGCACTGCCTCTCGTGGTAACTCACCGAATGGTCGCTTAATGCTGGTCAACAAATACACCTTTAGAGGAGCGATATATAGGGGCCTATGCATTTTCACCTGAATAAAGGGATTTATCTCAAAACGGTCCGTATTGCGTATACAAATCGCTACATGGAGCCATTTTATTTTGTAGGTCTATAATAGGGCCTACACTACAGATTACAATAGGTGCAGGAGTATAGGCTACGCAATACGTGGAAAGGACACATGGAAAAGTAATCACTAATTTACTGTAGTAGCGGAATATACGCAGTACGCACTATGGGATACATATAACTGAATATGCGTAGCTTACATGTAAAGCTGGCTTAAACCTAAACTGCTTAATTTCAGGCTCTTTCAGCTATGTTTCTATAGGTAAAGATTTTTAACCCATCCACGCGGCGCGTTGTCTCTTTCCATTGGTGCGGTTTCGATGCAGATTATAATAATCTCCTTGGTGGTGGTGGTGGTGGTAGTGATGATCATGGTGGTGGTGATGGTGTTGGTGGTGATGGCGGTTGTGTCGGTGGTGCGGTGGTGGTGGAGTTGTGATAGTGGTGATAGTGGTTATGTTGGTGGTGTTGTGGTGGTGTGGTAGTGGTGCCCGTGATAATGGTGGGGTTGGTGGTGTGGTGGTGGTGTAGTAGTGGTAACGGAGGTGGTTGAGATAATGGTGTTGGCGGTGGTGTGGTAGAGGTGATGGTGTTGATGATGGTGATGGTGCTGTTGGCGTGGTAGTGGTGGTGTTGGTGGTGTAGTGGTGGTGATAGTGTTGGTGATGATGATGGTGGTGTTGGTGGTGTGGTGGTGGTGTGGTAGTGGTGATGATGATGATGATGATAGTGGTGGCCTACCTGTCATTCCTTCTATGTCTAGCTTCTTTTTATTTTCTGGCACAAATTTCTCGTCCAGATTTGGTCTTTGTGTACCGACACCGTTTGCAAACCAGGGCTCGACTGGACAAGCTCTATGAGCTCTTCAATCTTTGATGGTGTACTCTTATAAATTGGGTTTTGTTTGCCATATTCACAGATTATTATCAGGTAATTATTATGTCCAAATTAGATTTATCTTAAACGATTGTAAAATGTACAAAACACGTGCCGATACAAGGGAAAGCCCATCTGTTTGACGTCATTTACTGGAATTCCCCATGCGGATCAGCCATGTGGTGCGGAAAATCAACATCCGCGTGAATGGAAATGATGCATGAATTTAAAGAAGGCTAGATAATATGGCACCTGCGCGGGTAGCCGCGTGGGTGCACCTGCGAGGGCTAAATCTTACCAATGGAATTGGGTCTTAACACAAATAATTTCAAGTGTCGATGGTCGTGTTTGGCGCGAAAAAAGTGTCACTTGAACATGAATATCACTGATACATTCATTATATTTATTTCTCATTTATGCAATTTATTGAAAATCGGTGTCGTGTTTTATTAGTCAGGGTCCATATCCACCAAAAAGGGCCCGTGCGAATTTTTGTATGCTGCTAAGCCACCCATCCAAATGTCTCAAAGACACCCTGAATAACAAAAAAAAACATGTTGGCAGTCTGAAATATGAGGGGGGGGGGGGGTGAGATATGTAAGCAAATTATATTATTTTACTTGGCTGACTTTGGGATAGAGCATCAAAAAACATCCAGAGGATATTTGTACACATTTTGGAAACAGTAATGCCTCATTTGTTCATTGAATATATTCAGGACGAAACATAGGTGAAGTTCAGAAAACGTGAACCCACCCTTAGAGCGTTGAAAGTCAATATTTCCAAAATATCCACTAATTTCGAAGAATGTAACTTTCCCGTTTGCTCTACATGCGTATAATTATGATCGGGCTAATGTATGTTGACTTAACCCTTTCACCGCCGGTGGCGCCGAAAGACGACCACCTGGCAGACCGCGGATGTCATCAGTAATTACTGTTTTAAATTAAAAAAATAATTAATCCAGCGCTCAGGCATTTTATGACGTTTTAATTCAGCGGTGAAAGGGTTAGTTTTGTAGGCCCCTATATCGGTCATCTGGTTCCACATATCAAGTTAGAAAAACCCTACCTTGTTGCATGAAGGACGGTTGGGGTACTCGATCTCACAAGCAACATTTTTTCGACCCTGTAACCTATATGACCTCTGAGTTTAGATTTATATCGTCAAAAATATCTTAACTTCAGATATGTTTCATCCTGAATGTATTCAATGACAAAATGTGACAGCATTGGTATTAAAGCTGTTTATAACTATAAAAATGGGATTTAGTTACAACAAGGGGACGAAAAAATGTAACCAGTGGGATTACCTCAGCCGGACTTTTGACCTTCATGCAGCAAAGTAGTTTTTTATAATTTGATATAGTGGTACCAGATGACAGATGTATCAACTGATGTTAGCACACATTAGAATGCTCATAATCATACAAATGTACAGGAAACGGAAACGTTACATACTACTAACTGTGTTTAGCTTTATCAAATATAATAATTAATTCATACAACAATGTGGGATTATTCTAATTTGATATAGTGGTACCAGATAACCGATGTACTAAATGAAGTCAACAGACATTAGCATTATGATAAGGGTTGAATTACGTTCTGGTAAAAAAATCAGAACAGACATAATTTGTCATCATATCTTTAATGAAAGATCAAAAAGATCGACAGTGATGTAAAAATTGTTAATTGTGGTTTGGATTTTTTAATAACCTGGGGTTAAAAATGTGCAGTTTTTGGAGCTTAATGATACCCTTGAACATCACTCATTTCAAATACTTTGCTGCCTCTGGAAACTTCTACACCCACCCTAACAATGTTCTGAAGATATTTATCTAATACTTCTACCACTTTGTGTGTAAAGCAAACTAAAAAACTAGCAGTCTTTTTAAACATGGCTCCCAGGCTATATATGCTTCACCATTTTGTCCCACACAATATTTCATTGATCACTAGTGTTTATAAATTAACAAGGTAATAACCACTGCAATAGTTGTATTTTATGTTTTGTATCATATGATAGCATTACTGTTGCAAAAATGTGTCAAAAATATCCTTTTTTAATGATAATTCCCAAAGTCAGCCAAGGAAAATGTTATGGTTTTCTTATTATCCCCCTACCCCATATTTCAGACTGCCAACATGTTTTTTATTGCTTCTTGGAATGCCCTTGAGACATATGTGTGAATGGCTTAGCAGCATACAAAAATTCCCACAGGACTTAATAAGCTTCTCGACTATATTGTTTTAATTTAGAATCCCTTGCCATGGTGGTCGTCTTCGTGCGTCGATCGTTTTCGTTCGCTTGTAGCCTACATGTGCATGTTGTGGCTTAGGTTTATTTGGGCAAAAAGTGTAAAGCAACCAGAAAGTTTATTTGCTCATAAAGCATTAGAACCTAATACTAATTAAATCGGCCTCGCCCTTGCGAGCAGCTACAGTACCACAGAACAAAAAAACAAATATTTAGTTAAAACATACAAAAACGACCATCGTCATCCCACTGCAAGTGCGGAGTACGTAGACCTAGGCTACATGCTGTGTGAAAACAGTGACGTTTGCGATTATTACGGTAGATTAATTATTATAGTTCGTATCAACTTGTTTTAAAGTGTTTCGTTATCAGGACGGTTGATTCCGGGCCTCAAACTTAAAGGGTTAGGCCTAGGTGTTGGATACACCCCATTTGAGCTGTCTCAGTGTGTGGTGTTTGTGCACGACGGGGTTGGGCGGCTATAGTCCAGGCAAACTATGAAAGAACCCACCACTAATTGCAACAGGAATTATTCCTCCACCAATAGTCTCAGAACGTGTCATAGAAAAACATATTAAAAGTCACCAAGAATCGCAGTAGTGGAAGAGTGTCTAATTTGCATAAATCTAAAATGGCCGCCAAAACATTGCCCAAGTCTTATTTTGGCGATATCTCTGCTAATAATCAATGTATATACGATCATGATTTTGATGTATAACCTTATGTTTTTGGGGTCAAGGAATCGCATGAGCACATCATTAAGCATCTTGGACCGTCTCTTGACAACATAAATGGGATTGTCGTATATGACGAATGCCGAATTGCGTAAAATTTCCCGTATTTTGACCACCCATCACTATGATGGCCACCATGTTATCAGAAGAAATGACAGGTTCTGAGCTGACTTGCAGATGGTTTGACGAGAGGAAGTGGCATGAATGAATCGTCGCGTCTCGTATTGTTGCTCTCAACTCCGGCTTGTAGGGGAGACCCAGGCAGATTTGGACATTACCAGCTTTTTTCCTATAAGCCCTACTATGTTCATGTGATAAAGCTCATTTTTTGCCTAAAGAAAGAGACTCGCTATGCCTATGGATAGCCATATGTGTTTTTAACATTCTATGCAGAAGAATAACATGGATAGAGATAGAAAAAATAAAATTTGTCCAAATCTTCCCCTATGTGTGGATGGATTTGGACATGGCTGGGGAGCATTCGGACATAATTAGAATCAATAACAAGAATCCTGAAAATCAACGTTTTTATTCACTGAGAGTCATATTATCTGAGTCATTTTATAACTTGATTTATTGCGATAATAAATTTCATGCTGTGGGGATGATTTGGACAAGTGATTTGGGGAGGTAAGGACACTGTCAAAATCCTCCCCCAAGTGTCCAATCCCTTTTTGAAAAGTGTCCAAATCATCCCTGAATCTTCTGTTCAAATGCACCCAACAGCATAAAAATCTGTAAACAGCCCAATTCTCGAACAACAGAGACATTTGTGCTAAATTTGAACTACATAAAATGAGTAAAACAGCCAATGAATTACTTAGGGTGAAATCCAAGACTGGTCATTAATGAATAAAACATATTGAACTTACCTCTGACAAGTTACTTCGAAAGTTAAAAATAAAACAAAATGTGACCAAACATTTAAAATTGAAAAATGGCGTCCACTGACCTGGTCTTGGTTATAGGGTTCCCTAAATGCATTCCCTGGGGGCGGTGATAGTGTAGTGACGTCATCTAGACCTATAGCCTAGACCTACTGTCCAAATGCACCTTGTGTCCAAATCCTCCTGGGTTTCCCCTACCCATATTAATTGTGCCATGCAAGCCCTGACTGATATTTCATACACAACCAGTGTGCAACACAAGGACGTTTTACATGCACGACAATAAAAGGACATGACAGACACCCTTAAGATTATGTAGTATTTGATAGCAAAAAGTCCTTTCTCTTAGAATTAATGATTGCATAACATTGCGTCAGATATAACAGGTGCTGTCTGAGGGAATTATTATTGTACTCAAGAGATGGGTGAGGAAATACAAATATATATGGTAGGGAAAACCGTGGTACGGCACTCATTATAAAAGCGAAAGATCAGATATGTCACTTCAGCAACACCAATTAATACCATCAAGATAAGAGACGAGGTCATTCACATCGATTCTCAACTCCTCTTCAAGAGACTTGTAGCTGCCAGACAGGGTACTGATGACTCACTAAGATAAGAGACGAGGTCATTCACATTGCTGCCTAACTCCTCGTCCAGAGACTTGTAGCTGCAGGACAGGGTACTGCATGATGACTCACCAAGATAAAATACATGTACGAGGTCATTCACCTAACCCCTCTTCAAGAAACTTGTAGCTGCAGGACAGGGTGCTGATAACTCATGCCTAACTCCTCTACCAGAGAATTGTAGCTGCCAGACAGGGTACTGGTAATCATCCACTAAAATGCAGAAGTATTACTTTATTGAGAATAACAGTAGGTCCAGAAGTGTACAGAAATGTGTCGTTTATTCATCACATTATTGAATGGTAGGCTTATATACCATACCTGGCGTCGGCATTGGCAAAAATGCAGCATGACACTCCTATCTCTAGTCACTTTATACAAAGGTAAACCTGGTGAGACGCTTGACCATCTGAGATTGCAAAAGTTTCATCATCAAGTCATAGTCAAGCCCTGGAATCTTAAGTAATACCACATTTTTTACTAATTTGAATACACTGATTTCATTGGACTGGGGTTGGTGCAGCAAGGAAGACGAGCTTGCCTATCAAACCAGATAAAGATACAGCGCCAACGGATCTCCTCAAGATCAGATACAAAAGTAAGTCTAGATTCACTACTTCCATAACTGTATGGAAGTATGTGTGTTTATAGGATATTATTATTTAGCTATGGCTAGCATTTGCTATCTTACTGTTAATGTTTTAGTGCAGCCATTAAACGGTTATGTTTATAGGTGAGGTTGATATTGCTCATAGTACATGTATGTGTAAATAATTACATGCTACGTTATAAAAAGGGGACACTTCTGATATTATTTAGCTTGGTTTAATTTATAACTATATACGGCTGATATTTGCTTATAACTGTGCGTCAACGCAGTTGTGTTAGTAACCCGCACATATATACAATTAAATAATAATGTTTGCGAAACATCACAATATCTAAGCCTGATAGTATTACGATAACATGTTTATCAGTTTATTGTGCAACAATTAAACAGATTATCACGCTGCGGTTACATTTTTTATAATATTTCTCAATATGTTTCATAAAAACTAGACGATGAAAATTCATTAACCAGGGTGAATGAATTTTGCGTATTCCTCAGTTATTTCTAAACAAATTTTCATGAAGTTTTACACACAGTATTTTTCATTCATATCGCGACTACGCTGGAAATCTCGCGAAGTTTGATAAGTATTTCAGAAGTTAGACCTTTTGACATGTAATGAAATTTTGTAACGAAGCTATGGGTTTATAGAGGGCGACATTTTGATTAATTCACTACACGTTAAATAAACTAACTTTTAAACTATGCAATATTTTTCAATGACATTTTCAGGGTAGTCGCCCCATGAATCTAAAATAGTGCCTGTACATGTACCTTGAAAATTGGTTAGGAATTGACTGAGAAATCGACGAAAATCATTCACTGCGGTTAATAGTTAATGTGAATCCGACTATATTCGCACTGTTTTAATGTGGCATTATTCGCCTGATATGATGATAGGTATATCCCCATTCCACACACAACCCTCGACATACTATATTTTGTAGAGGGAGGGAGGGGGTTGAAAAGGTGTGCATATAATGTGATTTACAAATACAGCTGAAATATATTTCAGGCCTACTGAATGTGTCAGCAGGTTCATCCTAATTTTTATTCGTTAGGGGGCTACCATTCAATCTCGGGGGGGGGGGGGGAGGCTGGAGTGTTTTTGAAATATATAATTTTTGGTAGACTGTGTGAAATAAATAATTTAAGAACTGTTCTATATAAACATGTAATAAAACTTGAAATTTCAGCGCGTCGCCCCGAGCCTGGTTGAAATATATAATTTGTCCGCAACAAAAACTCCAGCCCCCTTGGTGATTGGATGGTGGCCCCCTTTCGAAACTTTAACCACTGATAAAATAACATGTTTATTATAAAAGAGCCATAATGATCAGGTCATTATTAATCAAGTTCGGCATAATATTATGGTCATGTTAAAAAAATCAAAATTTGTGCAATTTTTACTGTGATTTCACATCCGTCATATCAAATATTTTAATTTATGGTGTAAACGGGATGTCCAGGATGTTTAATAAAGTGCTCATTAGATTCCTTGACCCTAAAAACATAAGGTGGGGCACAAAAATCATGGTTCTTCATTGATTATTAACCGAGATATCGCCAAAAAAAGATTCAGTCAATTTTCATGGCGGCCATTTTGTATTTATGCAAATTAGGCACTCTTCCACTACTCCGATTCTATGTGACTTTTAATATGTTGTTCTATGATAATTTATGAGACTTTGTACAGGAATAATTTCAGTTGCAATTAGTGGTGGGTTGACCCTATTTTTGACATAGCTGTCCTGGACTACTAGTAGAGGTGGGCAAGTGGTCGCCACATGTGGCGACAGAAGCAAAATCTCTGTAATGTAAATATTTAAAATTGAACATTGAGAGCACCTAAAAATAGCAATTCATGGCGACTGGGGTCTGGACTCATTTCGCCTGCACACCCCTGGGCTAGGTGCCGATCCATCGTTGGTCCACCATTGTTGTTGGTGTCCTGCGATGCGGATGGGCAATCGAGTGCTTATATTTGTAAGATCTATCAGAGATTTGTAAATAAATATTTAAATATAAGAAAAAACTTGAAAAAAATAATTAAGTTATATTTAAAGGTGTAGTCAACTGTCAAAATACGCGGGACAATGTGGTCCCCAGCATGCAACAGTGGCCCCTAGACATTCCACAATGACATATCACCCCACATCCACAGTTATCAGCCAAGATAATAATACTATATGCGTTTCATACCCATCGCCGCATTAAGAGCAAGTTCCCAAGTCATATAAACTCTATACTTGAGCGACATCTATGAGGAAATAATTCACCATTTCTCTTATGTGGGCTTTGTGTTGTGACACAAAAGGCTGTGCTACCGTGGGGCTACACAGTTGACCTCTAGCATATTGACAGTAAGAGCTTTCCCAGCCAACACAGCACACTCACCAAATGTTGGTTTAATGTCGGCCAACGTCGCAGACGTTGGTCTAACATTAAAACAGCATTGGGCCAATTTCTCGTTGGAGTAGTATCTTGTAATCAGTTCAGTCGCTGATATTAATGCTGTCAAAGTGTACTCTATAGGCTAATGTAGGCCTACACTTGACTGTCCCACACATGCGCGTTTCAAAGCTGTATGAATCTTTAAGCTTAGGCCAATGGATAATATCATAAAAAAAATCGTTTGCTTTTAATAGTTTTAATAGTAGTTATTGTGATATTTTTCTTGGCACATTAGTATAGAGGTTAATATAGAGAGGTCACTGCCTGTTTGTAAAACAATTAGCTGCTTTTTCAGACGGATAGGCCTATAACCCAGGGCCAACGTCTCGCGATTGATGGAGTGAGTGAATATTGCGTTACGTCGCTTTCTGCACAATCATGGCAATATCGCGACAGAATGAAGCCCTAAGTCGGGACTATGCCCTAGTCTTATCGAATGACTTCAAGGGTTTCCCATAGTGTACACTACAATAGACAGCACTGCACAGTTTGGAGCACTGTATATGCACAACCTCGATGCCAAACATCCGACCCGACCGGGATTTGAACCCAGTACCTCTGAGTTTCGAGCCACAACCGGATCGAATGAACCTGTGATTGATGGTGTGAGGATCGCGCAGTGCGGGGCCCTACGCGAAATTAACGTCGATACACTGGTCTCAACCTTACTACTCGACGAGGCCGCCATTAACGTGATCGCCTAGTCACATTGAGAAAGGAGAAACAGTTATGTTTCTCTGAAAACCCCACACGGGAACAGCGGGGTTCGTAACCGGGACGCATGCATGACTGGCGAGGCAGTCGGGCGCTCTATCCATTGCGCCACGTCCTCTTCTCTGTGATTGATGGATAGCTGGCTGATCAATATATATGTTCCTGAGCGAGATGTTAACCCAATGCTGGTTTATTGTTGATCAACCATCCCACAACGCTGAATTATACCAGCCTTGGATCAACATCACCCGCAGATAATCCCTGTTGGAAATATGGACACGTTTTTTGTTTGTTTAATGGATCCATCCACTAAAACAATATTTACAGCCCTATCAGCCTGAAAAAGGACTATGGTATATTGCAAACATTGTTATGAGATAAACGCCTATTTAGACTGTGGCTAATCATAGACCTACTTGATTCTTTAAAATATAACTCATATGAACAGCCTCGTTTACAGAATGAAGGGCTTTCATATTGACTGTCATTATAAATCTATGAGTAGCCAATATGACAATGATAACATGACCTCCTCCAAACTATGGCAAACAACTATGACCCTCCTTTTGCTATGCTGATGACACCTTTTTTTTATTATTTTCCATCTCCCCTTCGTCGTAAGTTATGAACGGTCTTTCCAAAATTGACCCGCCCGCCCCCCTGTGCACCGTAGAGTGGCTGATAAATCTCCCTCCAGCACGGGCTTTTAGAGACCTGCAATTATAGATCATATCTAGTCTAATGTTTATTAAAAGAAAAGTGAAGTTACTATTTATCCTCACATACATATATAGAATTATACCAAGGCAGATGACATAACATAGTGGGGTAGGATGAATCTTTTTTACTATTCTACCAGCTAATGACCATCATCCAATAGATGGTGTCAGAAGTAAGTGGAAGATTTTGGAACGTGGTGAAGGAACGTTCCGCTCTAGAGGGGTCCGTGGGCATACCCCCATGGGTTTTTTTAAATTCCAAAGGTCTCTCCTACAGCCATATGGGATAATGTTTGTCTTTCTTGACCTTGTGTCACCATGTACTTTTTAATGGTTCTCTTGCCATACCATTGACAAAAAACAGGCTTCATAACATATTGGGAGTGAGACACTGTGTGCATACAAACTTGAAAAAATCAGACTCGGGGGGAAGCACCACGCTCTACCGGGGTACAGTCCGCAATGTACGTGGGACAAGGGTAAAACAGAATATCATCATGTTACAGGTTCCGAAAGAGATCTCACCAGCTAGAAAATATAACAAAGTCTTTGTTTAAAAATGTTAATAAATGTATTGATATGTTGAAAAGCATCCATTGCAATACAAACATGCTTGTTTAACTGTTCAAATATTGCTACTGTATCATTTTACCTTAGTAATACAGAGCCAAGTCCATTTCTAAAACAAATCTATGTACAAACTAATACTCAACACAAGATGTCTCTGTACATGTTAAGATACGCCAGAACGTATCAATTGTTAAAACGGAAATATTCACAATAAAAAAGTGGATCAAAAATACAAAACATATCAGTCGTAGCCGCAACCCTTCGCTGGAATTTTGCACTAAGACTTCCATCATTTGGCGTGACAAACGGTATATTGCGGATAAAAGGCAAGTTAAACGTCATATCTCCATATTAAGAAATGCTTACTATAATTAGACTATTTATGTAGACTATTTGAGGCTGTTGACCCCTCATGTTAACCTCACACAACTCAGTGTTTAACCCTCTAACCGCCGGTGTCGCATATATTCGGATTCACATTTTCTATTAGCACATTAACCCTTTCAATCCTGAATTTACTATTGTCATCTTCATCCACTACAAGCCGCGAATTGCTGCCGCAATTCTCGACTTGTAGTGAATGAAGATGATTTGATGTGGGTGAAAAATGACGAAAATTGCCATGTATTGGTAAAACAGTTTCATGGAAAATTTATTCGAAAACCCCTAGTTGTAGGAAAATCAAGTCTGTTTTCAGGGATGTAAAATGATGCATTAATGCATCGTGAGGGATCAAATGGGTTAAGTACCACCTTTTAAACATGTTAAAGATAAAATGTTACATCAATCAGCAATATTTGAAAACAGATGACCTTCATTTTGTCAAATCTGAATAATTTTCACTCACTTGAAGTTGTGGATCGCGTCAGCGAGACACAACTTCAAGTGGGTGAAAATTCAGACTGAATAATTTAGCGGTTGAAGGGTTAAGAAAAGACTTTTAAATGCTGAGTATTGTGTACCGGTAGCTTAAATCCGCTGACTTTCCACATATATATTAAAGGCAAAGTGATACAAAGTTAATATACCATTTTTTTATCACTGCCCATTTAGTGCAATCAAAATGAACACTTGCTCTAGGATTCCACAAAGGGGGTTCAGCAGGGTTTCGGTGGTATATGGGGATCCTCCCACAGCGATTTGTTCAAAATTGAACATGTCAAAAACACGTGAGCACAAAAGGGTGTTTCAACCCCCTAACCCTCCCCCCTGGAACTGCCCCTGGCAAGACTACATCAGGTATGCACCATAACATACTATACAGAATTAATGCTAAAACCAAGCGTCTCTAAACCAGTAACTATAATACACGCCATTTCTAGAATCAAAACAGTTCGGGTGAGCCCGAGGACCAACAAATGTGCGTTTCTTTTTCTTTAAAATTCGAAATCTAGTTTGCAAGCCATATGATGGGCCTACATATCAATCTATAACCATTCAATGTATTTCTACCCCGAAATAGGTCTATATTCGTTAATCCAATTAAATTATTGTCAACGTTCACGTGCACCATGTGGATTAGCATTGAACTAACAAAAGCTCTGCAAAGACGGAGATTCAATCTCCCCGGCAGAATCAGAATTGACTGACTCCTTGAGCATAGTTCTATATATTAGGGGTCTCCTTGGTGTACATCAAGCCTTCATTGCCGGCATCTTCTTCACGCTTAAAATCACGGGGTCCTTTGGCTTGATCAGCTATCTTGTGGGCTTCCTCCTTGCGTCTGAAAAATTTGCGTCCCACCAAGCACAGAGGAGTCATCAGAACAACGATTGCCCAATGCGACATCCCTGAGAAATAAGAACAATTTTACATGAAATACCACTTATATGAATATCTTTCCAGGCGGATTTTTTTTTTCAAGAGGATGTAAATGATAAATATGTTAAATCTGAGATCAAGGCAAAATATCAAGGTCATTTCACGATATGGTATTTTGATCTAAATGTATGAATTGGTATTAATATTTATTGAGATTTCAATGGCAGGGTATTTTAATAGCAGGATATATATAAACGGTTTTTTTGTCATAAAGGAATTGCAAATAACATACATGCAACTAGTTATACTCCTTGACATAGCAGTAAAACAAACCATGAGATATGGTATAATAATAATGACATTCTCATATAATGAATTAATATGCGCTACATTCGCAGGACATGTGGCGTCATTTTTTCAGGATCTAACAACAAGTCAGTCAGAATATGACTTTATAATGGCAAGAGGTGATATAACAGGGGTGACATTATAAGGTAATTATATTATAATGTCAGGATATTGCAGGTCCACATAATGATATGTCATTGTAAGGAAGGGGATTACATTATAAGGTAATTATATTATAATGTCAGGATATGGCAGGTTCACATAATGATATGTCATTGTAAGGAAGGGGAGGACATTATAATTATTGTCATTATATGGCGCTATATAATATATATATAATTATTATGTATTCTGTGAACTCTGGCTATTAAAGTTTTCTAATGTCAATGTTACATAAGTCCCATGGTTGTGCATGACAATTGTATCTCATTCTGAGAGGGTTGTCTTTATGTTTATCTTTGTCTATTCTCCGGAATTATTAAAATGGCTACTTGTGGAATAGAACAATTAAAGGTGGTCTCCACTGTCCACGGGCGGGCATGTGAATATTTAACCGTTTTTGTATATAGTTAAATTGATATTAATACTTATTATAACATAATTAAGCGAGAGGCCAATTATATCACTATAATGACATACCCTAACAATCAAATGTTATATATTTACATTAATTTAAAATTTTCTACACTGCTTCTACGGCTCAATGTCTCGTATTCAATGGGTCAATACTTACTGTCACCCCTGGCAGCCGAGTTTAGCAATGGTACACACGGGATCGCTTGGTTAGCAACCAGACCGTTAATAATCAAGTTGACGATGATCGTAACAATCAGTGTCACCTGAAAAACAAGTACACTTTGTAGCATAGAACTATTACAAATAGATCGACAAGTATTATCGATCGTTCAAAAACAATAATTATTCATTATTTGAAAGCTAAAACTTCAATCAATGAAAATCAATCAATCAATCAATCAATCAATCAATCAATCAATCAATCAATCAATCAATCAATCAATCAATCAATCAATCAATCAATCAATCAATCAATCAATCAATCAATCAATCAATCAATCAATCAATCAATCAATCAATCATTCAATCAATCAATCAATCAATAAATCAATCAATCAATCAATCGATCGATCGATCGATCGATCGATCGATCGATCAATCAATCAATCAATCAATCAATCAATCAATCAATCAATCAATCAATCAATCAATCAATCAATCAATCAATCAATCAATCAATCAATCAATCAATCAATCAATCAATCAATCAATCAATCAATCAATCAATCAATCAATCAATCAAGCAAGCGAGCAAGCGAGCAAGCAAGCAAACAAGCAAACAAGCAATCAACCAGTCAGTCAGTCAGTCGGGGTACACAGATTTTCCGCCCCATAGTCAGTTCGCACCATTTTTTAGTGAGACGTTAGGAAAGACGTTTCTCCCCCGTCTTCATAGTTCAGGAAGACGTTTCGCACTCAAACCATATTTCAAAAAGACGTTTCGCACCCAAACCATATTTCAGAAAGACGTTTCGCACCCAAACCATATTTCAGAAAGACGTTTCGCCTACAAATCATATTTAGGAAAGACGTTTCGCACCTATTTCATTATCAGGAAAGACGTTTCGCCCCTCTTCATATTTTGGAAAGACGTTTCGCCCCCCAATCAGAAAGACGTTTTGCCCCCTATAGTCATATTTTGGAAAGACATTTCGCAGCCTTTTCATAATTAGGAAAGACGTTTCGCCTGCTATTCATAAATCAGCATGCTATTCATATTTTAAGAAAGAAGTTTCGCACCCTAATCATAAAAGAGCATGAAATTGTGAAGATTGCCGTCCCATTTATAGGAAAGACATGTGTGTGTGCCCACTTAGGCTACCTTGTTGTTCATGCATTTTACTATCACTTACCGTTTTCATTCCTTGATTCAGCCACTTTAATTTATTGTGATATCGATCTGATCGCCGACCTAAACTTGGAACATAAATAATTTAATGCAATATTGTAAGTTGTACTACATTTAAGTCTATAAATTTGAAGGCTGATTATTTATTTTTAGAAATATATATAGGGGCTAGGTATATTAATTTGGGGAGGGTGCGGAACTTCTTTCCTGGGGTGCGAAACGTCTTATAAAAACGGGGGCAAAACGTCTTCTCTAGGGTGCAAAACGTCCTATGAGAACGGGGGTGTAACGACTTGCCTAGGGTGCGAAACGTCCTATAAGAATGGGGGCGAAACATCTCACATGAGGGTTTGACATGTCTTAATTTAGATAGGGGGCGAAACGTCTTTCCCAGGGGGCGAAACATTCTCCTAGGGGGGCGAAACGTCTCAATAGGGGGCGAAACGTCTCAATAGGGGGCGAAACGTCTCACATAGGGGGCGAAACGTCTCACATAGGGGGCGAAACGTCTTCCGTGGGTGCGAAACGTCTCACAGAGGAGCGAAACGACTTACACTGGGACAAGTCGTCACGGCGACGGGGGCGAAACGTCTTGAAGATGGGTGTGAAACGTCTTGGGGGGCGAAACGTCTATGGTGCGAAATGTTCTGGAGCAGTCAGTCAGTCAGTCAGTCAGTCAATCAATCAATCAATCAATCAATCAATCAATAAGACTTCCATAACGCCTAAAAAGCTCAGGGGCACACAAAAACATTACCATGATCACGTGTCATAATACAGGCCGAGGCAAGCTCGTCAAGGCACCGGACTGCAAGGAAGGAGCAAGGAAGGAAGTTGCTATAGCTAAAGATGATAGTAATTTCAGGAATTTTAAAATTGTTTAGTTATTGTCAACTTGCATGTGGTGTTTGGTGTGCATTCCATAAACGTGAGATAATCATGACAGTAGTAGTGGCGGACGGACGAACGGACGAGCGGACGCGCCATGTAACGACAATAGGCTCTCAGCCAAAAGATTAAAATGAATTAGTTTCAACGGTACCATAGGTGGATAAATTATATTCCTGTAATCTTATACTCAATATTATAATCATATGTATAATCTTACAACACTTACGGATAAAATTAACTAGCTATCAAATTTGGCCCAAATACCGATACATAAAAAATTAAGCGATCGATCAGGCGAATGATAATTAATATTTGTGCGCAATGTAGTGGCCTACATATGAAATTGAACTTAACATTTGAAACTTCAACATCCACCAATCACTTTAATCTTAAGGTGAGCCTGTAAAGGATTGTTTTCTGTCTCAATAAATTCTGTCTCACCTGTATGCTCAAAAATTTTCCCATGAGCTGGAATTCAGGAAGAAAGGGAGAGAATGCTTTCTGTGTTAGTACTAGTCCATATACAGCAAAGAATGTGCAAAACAGATTCAGTACTGATACGTAAATGTAGGCGTTATCATATGCAACCTGAAAATACAAATGTGGAAATTAAAATTGTCAATGTCTTTTTCATGAGTAATATTATGTGGTATTATACTGACAATAAGCCTCAGACTCATTTATTTTAAAAAAAAATTAAGCAACACCACATATTTAGATTATAGTATTCACAATGATCAAGAGACGTCCACTAGACCATAGGTCGCTATCGTGGTGGCCACCTCAGAAAGAAATATAATCGAATATGCATAATAATAATAATAATAATAATAATAATAATAATAATAATAATAATAATAATAATAATAATAATAATAATAATAATAATAATAATAATAATAATAATAATAATAATAATAATAATAATAATAATAATAATAATAATAATAATAATAATAATAATAATAATAATAATAATAATAATAATAATAATAATAATAATAATAATATTAATAATAATAATAATAATAATAATAATAATAATAATAATAATAATAATAATAATAATAATAATAATAATAATAATAATAATAATAATAATAATAATAATAATAATAATAATAATAATAATAATAATAATAATAATAATAATAATAATAATAATAATAATACTTATTAATAATAATAATAATAATAATAATAATAATAATAATAATAATAATAGTAGTAGTAGTAGTAGTAGTAGTAGTAATAATAATAATAATAATAAAAATAATAATAATAATAATAATAATAATAATAATAATATTAATAATAATAATAATAATAATAATAATAATAATAATAATAATAATAATAATAATAATAATAATAATAATAATAATAATAATAATAATAATAATAATAATAATAATAATAATAATAATAATACTTATTAATAATAATAATAATAATAATAATAATAATAATAATAATAATAATAGTAGTAGTAGTAGTAGTAGTAGTAGTAATAATAATAATAATAATAAAAATAATAATAATAATAATAATAATAATAATAATAATATTAATAATAATAATAATAATAATAATAATAATAATAATAATAATAATAATAATAATAATAATAATAATAATATAATAATAATAATAATAATAATAATAATAATAATAATAATAATAATAATAATAATAATAATAATAATAATAATAATAATAATAATAATAATAATAATAATAATAATAATAATAATAATAATAATAATAATAATAATAATAATAATAATAATAATAATAATAATAATAATAATAATAATAATAATAATAATAATAATAATAATAATATTAATAATAATAATAATAATAATAATAATAATAATAATATAATAATAATAATAATAATAATAATAATAATAATAATAATAATTATAATAATAATAATAATAATATTAATAATAATAATAATAATAATAATAATAATAATAGCAACTTAACAATTATAAACCTAACAGTAGTTTATTATCAGTCACTTATAACTGACTCTGATATCTCATTCAATTGACCGATTATAAGTTAAGGTACTATAACTCTTAGAAATGTACACTTAGAAATGTTTGTGAAATTAGCGGGTACACTTTGGCTACCAGTTGAAAAAAATGCACATTTCAAGTTAATGAAATCGATAATTAAAGTGCAACAAATTTAAACAAATTTAAATCATGTTTGAACCACCCTTCAGACTACCCCCGGGG
>OZ024906.1:75198295-75337408 GCA_964017125.1 Flabesymbios commensalis | reverse complement strand
GCCACACGGAAAAACACATTATTGTCAATTTATATACCGGTAACTTACACTGCTAAATTTAGACAATGATTTGATGTACGGTCGATTTGATGCTTTTACTCCGTTCTTGAAGCCACCAGGCACCACCATGACATGATGGTGCCTAGTGGCTTTAAGTACGGAGTAAAAGGTGACCATGTGTGATGTGAATTTGTTCAAATTATCTCGAGAGATAACCACCAGACTCATCTGTTTTCCCATGTGACGCTTAAAATTCTGTTTTGTCTGCTATATCTGCTCGTGTTGTTTTTCTTGAGGTAATGATTCGTCATCGTATTGGAAAGATCTGACCTGGTAAGATTTTTTTACTTTCCACATGTTAAGGTCCACAAAAAAACAATATTATTGAGGCCTTATAACAATCATCCCAGGTCCAATTCTGGGTACGGGCCTGCAGGTAATCTGTAACGTTAGCAACTGCTGCTGGGGAAGATGTTGTTCAGTATTCAGCGTGTTACCATGGACAAAGTAAAATAGAAAACTATATCGCACTGCGCAGAACATAAAATGTTTTTTATCGACGAATGTAAGATGTCAAATGAAAAACGTGAAATCAGCAGGAATGGATTTTAAATCTATGTATTAACGAAAAAAAGAGAATTGCCTCATGTAGGGTGAGAGCCAACTGATTCGATAAATATGCCTAATTTTAACATAAAACGTAAAGTAGCATTAGCAAAGAATGACATTTATGTTATTACTGATCTAGGGAACAACGCGCCATCTGAGGCACTATACCACATGTACATTTATCATGTAGATTAAAATTAGAGTAGGCATACGTTGTGAAGTTCTGAGCCAAGCAGTTCCAGGCAATGGATTCTATTTTAAAGCACCCATGCAATATACACATATAAAAGATCGAAAGCTAAAGAAGATCTTATGAATTACATACCATATACCACGTTTATTAATAAATTAATATATTTTAATATATAAATTAACTTGTACACAAACAAATTTAAATTTAAATATTCTCGGTTCAGAAATAAACGGGGGAGCACATTTCATATTCAGCTATGCATAACAAGTATATATAAACATGTACGTGCAGGCTTCTGTATTTCTTATGTTATTTATAACACGCAGCAAGTGCTTATCATCAAGCAAGCCCTCGTACATTACATGGAGAGAGACATTTATGATGCATGCGTAAAAATATTTCCCCCTAGCTAACAAAGTGGTGTATAGACTGAGACGTTGAATCAATGTTTAACGTTGTACCAACGTCGTAGATGGTGGACCAACATTAAACCAACATTGATTCTTGTGTCAGCTGGGGTGCCACTCAACAAGTGTGACATACAACACTTTGGATTCTAGGGGATACATTACTGTCCATTAAAGCTTAGCCTACATGTAGTAGTGCACATGTGCTTGTATGTTTGACTATGTCATTATGTGGTTTAACAGGACTGATTTTCGCATCAGATCTACAGATATACTACAGAGATGAAATTGCAATTTTGTCAGTGGTCATTAAAAGATGCCAATTGCAACTGTACAAAGTTGTACTTGGCACCATTCAATTCCCAGGGTACGCTATAAAGATACCCGATCGGGCGTCGAACAAAGTGAAGTTTTTTTGTGACAGTTAAGAATTTAAAAATCCTAGTTGACTGATTTAGATATTGTAACAGCTGGGCGAGTATAAAGCGCTTCAGGGAGACATGTTTAAAATCACTCCTGGTCCAATAAAAAAATCCGCACCAATATTAAACTTATCTTACTTACAATAAGGTATTTAATACGTAATGACAAAGAATCGCGTATGTCACATTAGACTCGCTTTATGAACAAGGACATAAACCCTTACAGCGCTGAAATATGTTTGTATAAACTATGAAGACTAAAGGGTTATTTCAATTTGAAATCATCATAAATGTCCTCGTTAGCTCTTTCCGCTTCATTTGTATACCTATGTTATGTTGAATACCTACGGCCATTATCTTTTTTTTAATTCTTTCAGTGCGGAGATCGTCTTCAGGCGTCAGAATGTTCTGACGTCTAAAGACGGTCCCCGCGCTGAAAGTGCTAATATGACAACTTGTGGATTTTTGTCATAACTGTTGGATTCCAATTGCTGGTGGAAAGGACGGATAAAAAGCGAATGATCAACAGCATATCGTCGCCACGGAGCTGAAGGATCCTATCTGCCACTCTTCAGCTCCGAGGCGACGATATCCTAATTGATAAGTGATTTCCTATCCTACTGAGAAACGTAAAATAAGTGCAGTTTTCTGCAAAGCCAAACTGTAGTATCTTCTCACTTGTAAAGTAAGCAGATACTGTTTTTTGGCCATACACAGCAGTATAGTGTCACGCAATGTGATGAGAATTTCAGAGGGTATATAGTTTTCTCTTAAAGAAACTAAGTAAGCCTAAGCATTAGTGAAACGTAGAAAAGAAATAACATTGACATTAGTGAAAAAAAGTGAAATATCACCTGTCCATTCTTCCCGAGCTTAAAGAATAACATAATTACAAGAGGTAATCTTTTATATCAAACACAAACAAGTTTTTCGGTGTGGAAAAACATCAAGTGAATCGTTTGTAGAATTACTGATGAATTCATTCCACTTTTAACATGTTGAAAATTGAATGTGAAAATTTGACTAATTTTGTACATAGAAAAAAATCAAATCAGAGAAATTACGACAAGGATGTCACCACACATCGTAGTCATTTGTGACGTTTTTAAGGCAATTTCGGAATTAACAAATTGAAAGATACTGGGGTTTTTTTTATCCGAAAAGTCACCACAATAAGATTGCCTACAGAATTATTTAAAGGGACTGGCCCAGGCTAAAATCATCAAAAAATCGGTGATTTTGTTTCGGGTTCTTAATATGACCATATGATGTAAACATGTACATAGACTAGAACTGCAAATTTTGATAATTTTTGTGCTGCGCATTCACCAGTTAGGCTAGATATAGAGACGAAATTCCCGCATTTCCTATTTTTGACATGGTTGTCAATAATTAGAAATCGGGAATTTCGTCACTATATCTAGCCTAACTGGTGAACGCGCAGCACAAAAATTATAACAATTTGCAGTTCTAGTCTATGTACATGCTTACATCATATGGTCATATTAAGAACCCGAAATAAAATCACCGATTTTTTGATGATTTTAGCCTGGGCTAGTCCCTTTAAAATATACGATCTAATATTTCATATTTCATATTAGTATTCCATATTGTGCTAATTTTTTCCAGTACATGCAGATTTTGTAAAGAAAGACGAGTGGCATGTGTAAATCTGAAAAAATATAAATCCATAACGGGGGACTTCAATGGTCAGTTACGTTTTATTACCCGAGCAAACACGATCATGTTAAAATGAATGGTAAACATAATGGTATGAGCAAACTAAAATTAAAATGGTGTCACCCAGCAAACACAAAACATTTTTATAACATTTATACAACGTCAGCCCAACGTCTTCGACGTTGGTCCAGAATTAAAAAATTGTAATACAGATGTTTTGTGTTTGCTGGCAGTCCAACTTACCACTCCTGGAATATAAGAGCCATTGGACCACAGCACCGCAGCGATGAAGTAGAGAATAGGTCGGATGATAGCCACTTGTAACACCAACAGCTGAAGTACCAGGTAGGTGGTTCTAGAATAAGGCATGGCATAACTTAATGTTTAAATGATAGCTTGGCTAGTGACTAACGATGACGTTTTCAAAGTTTGTTTTAACTCGTTGAATGGAGTGTTAATAGGTTAAGTAGGCCTAGCCCAAATCCACCCCACTTGAATTTTAGTCTCGCTGCCACGCCCCAAGTGGAGTGAAATTACCCAATTTGTTTAATTTGCTAATTGAAGACAAATTTGATTTGACTACCACTAAAATTTAAAAGCGTTTATATGGGCCGCTAATGCAAATTATTAAAAATAATAATATAACAATAACATGATTCTTTAGTGCGATAGGCTGTTTTATCACCCGACACAGATGCCAGCAGCTCGAGACGGAGTCGAGGGATGCTGGCTTCTGCGAAGGGCAATAAAAAACCCATCGCACGAAAAAATCATGTTATTACTATTATTATCACTTTTCCAACATGACATCGAATCATTAACACTGATTTATTCTTTGTCTACAATTACAACATAGGCCTACATGTCTATGCAGAAACTAACCACTGTGTGCTATCACAGCGCACCCTCCTTGTTGGTGTGCCGCTGTCATGCAGGTGTCCGCCAGCATAGATCACACGTTACGTGCACCTGTACCTAGTAGGCTTAGAAGCTCGCATACACCAGGCTTGCAGCCTATTATGCAGACAACTGTGCGTACACACAGATAGTCTAACAGCCTTGCGAGTAGGACTGATAGACAAATATTACGCCCGCATAAACAGCAATATCCCACTAGTAGCGCCCTCTCAAGTGGTAATAATGGTCGCTAATTGTGTATTTAAATGGTGAAACAATAAATTACTGTTATCACACACTATGATGACCCAAACAAAAATATTGCCTTCTCTGTCCTACCAGGTATTCATTTACAGCCGAGTCAAATGAAGCATGTGAGTGAGGGTAAAGTGCCTTGCCGAAAAACACAAACATCGAGACAATGTTTCAATGATTAGAGGGGATATACATGATATATCTCTGAAAACGGTAAACCTGCACCAAGCTGGGTTTGAACCCGCAGGAAAGGCATCGGTAATTGCAAAGCGCCTCACTCTAACCATTGCGCAGCATCCCTGCCTTGGTCAAGCGTCGCAGACAGTGGCCCAACATTAGAATAGCACAGGGTCATCATCTCGCGTTTAGATAAATTATTTGTTAAATAACCAGCAATCAAGTCAAATCAAACGATGCTTCTGTAATATATATTGTGTAGAAGAAAATCATCTCATTCTTTCCGTTTAAAACTATATGTTCACGTAAAATGTTTGGATTCAATATTACACAAGAAATGAATGGCGTTTTGGGCCACCTGTGTGCACATATGATATTACACCTGAAGCTATAGTGGGGTCTATCATAATGTTGGGAGCTAAATGGGTTGTGAAGAACATTAAATTTACAAAGTTTTACACCTAAAAAATAGCCAAACATAAATAATAACTTGAATACATTCCTTTCACGAATTATTTTTATCTGCTAGTCTAGCTGATTTTTTTATTCCCATGATTGATTGTAATTCTGACTTTAATTTCTGTTCTTTTTAATATATAAATACTCCAAAACTCACTATAAAATTTTAATGTTTTTTGTATGTTCTAATAGATCTGCACTGTTTATAATAAATAAATCTGTTTTGTGCATAGGCCTGTAAAACCATAGAAACATCACTTGCTGATAGACCATAATAGATAAATAAAATGACCATTAAAGTCAAATCAATCAGCTAGAAATATCGCCATTTTAAATGGGATAAGTCAACCAAATATGGAGGATGTTTAACCTACCTTTTTTATTCATATTGTACAAATTACAGATGATGATTTTGTTTTCTAAAAATCTCTAAAATTACAACTAATATTCATTTACAACGCGGTATAGCAGGGGGTAATATAATTTTCTGCGAAAATTTGGCTTTAACGCATATTTGTATGCTTTTTTCAGACATTTGTGGCTCAATGAATAATAATATGAATACTTCTAATATTTCTAAATTTGATTCTAGTAAACTGTCTGTGTAAAAAAATAAAATATTCTGCATAGCTGGAGGTCCGTGATGTAGCCCTCATAATAATGTGATTTAAATTTTCAATTAGGTTTTTGAGCCGAGCTGTTGAGGAGTGTGTACGTACATTGCAACGTCGTTAGTAACACATACTCAAACATAAGTGCATTGTTACAACAACTATAATCAAATGTTAGTAGAATCCCTTCGGAAAATACCAAAATGTATAATTCAAAACTAAAAAGATAATTAATGATTAAACAATAATTAGGTATGATTTGCAGAAAAATAACCTATAGCTCTCCGTTAGTAATTACACTTGAAAAAGAGGGATTTCAACTGCTTTCTCAAGTTTGCTTAATAAGCAACATTATTTTAATTTTAATTTGAACCGAATTCGAGTGGCTATAAATAACTCACTTGTTGAATTTGACGGTGGGCAAACAGCAGCAGCAACAGCAGCACGGCGGCGACTGGAGCTTCACCTTGGTATCGCCCATACAGGACCACATGCGCCGCTCTCCCCCCATGTAGTCAACCATCAGACGGACAAACTCGTACATCACACTGGCGAAGTATCTGCGGCAGAAAAAAAAGGAAATTATCAAAATCAGGTCGTCACGCGACACTTTTATTAAAGCTATGCAATAAGGAGGAGCTTGTTGCATTTGTGTTAACCCTTTCAGCACGGAGACCGTCTTTATACGGCAGAATCTGACGTCTGCAGACGTCAGATTCTGACGTATAAAGACGGTCCCGCACCAAAAATATTTCTATTGGTCGTAGACCCATAATATAGGTATTCAAATGAATCGGAAAGAGCTAACCAAGACATTTATGATGATATCAAATTGAATAAAACCATTTGGTCTGCATGGTTTTTACAAAAATATTTCAGCGCTTTAAGGGTTAAGTAGAAAGTATCTACGCCATCACAACAAAGACGCTCTGAGCTCTCATTTCATAGAAGTTCCACTTGTGTGTTTGATTAAACCAGGTAATTTTCATTCTCATTGAGGAGGGGATTTCTATATACGTGTTGCACTATTTGTTAAGCTGCCGTTTGCATCGACACAAAAAAGCCCTTAAATACAAAACCATGAGTTTAAAATACCGACATAGACCTAAATTATAATTGGTGCATTGGTATAAATTTGCACCGACATATTTGATCAGCTTCAGTTATATTGTTATTTTGAGAGAAAACAGTCCAAAAACACTTGGTCAACAAAGAAAAAGCGGTCACCCGATATTGATTCAATGTCGTTCGTCTGCGACGCTGTCCCAGTATTGAACTCTTGAACATTGTGAATGCGTCTCCCGCAGTAATGCAACAAGCAAATGTCATGTAGCATGATCCTGCATGCTCTTGCCCTAGCACAATCCAAATAATTATATTGATCACCCTGCGTTTTAACATAATTTGTATGTGTACGTAGGCCTCTTCGCTTTAAAGCGAACAATCAGGCTATCAGTAAGCATGTCCATATGCTATAACTGCATTTTTTTGTATTATTATTGTGCTGCGCATTTACCAGTTAAGCGAGATATAAAGATGAAATTCCTGATTTTAATTTCGAACATGCATGTTCAAAATAAGAAATACAGATTTTTTGATAATTTTAGCCTGATTGTGTCAGGATGAATTCTGAATGTTTGTGCCCTATGGTGAACAAATGTACTTACACATTAGCCACTAACTCCACCAAACAGCTTGAACGCGGGACTACGGCACCGAGGAGACTGCAAACAGCAAACACCTGCGAATTACAAAATTCAAATCTGATTTATTATTTATAATCACAGATAATATGCCTACATATACCATAGACGATGGCGTGTAAATTGTATCAGTGGTATGTAAATTGGACCACTGCTGCAAATTATACACCCTCTTGTGGTTCACGACACAAGCTATAATTCTACCTGCAGAAAAAACGGGTCATTCAATGTAATCTCAATCAATAGTTCTTCCATTTTCAATTTACCCGATCAGGATGGCTACAATATCAGTGGCGAATCCAGAGGGTGGGGAATCAGGTCAGACCTCACTTTCAAATATAATTTGCCAAAAAATCGACCAAAATAGTTAAAACATCAGGATTTGCTACTTGAACAATTACCAGGGTAGTGTTCCAAACCCTCATTTATAGCTCTACATTCGAGTACAACGTTTGGATAAAATACTACGACTGAAGCTATAGTGGGGCATAGCAGACATATCATGATGTTGTGAGCTAGATAGGTTGTGAAGAACATTAAATTTACGAAGTTTCACACCTGAAAAATAGCCGAACATGAGTGATAATTTGAATACATTCATTTCACGAATTAGTTTTATCTGATAGTCTAGCTGACTTTTTTATTCCCATGATTTAATTAATTTCTGACTTTAATTCCTGTTCTTTTTTAGTATACTCCAATACAGCATCATTCAACATATATTTTTTAAATGTTTTGTCTTAGTAGATCAGCACCATTCACAATTATTAAATCTGTCCTGTACATAGGCCTGTAAATCCATAAAGACATCACTAGCAGGTGGCCGATAATAGGTGAATGAAATGACAACTAATAAAAAAATAAGTCAAATCAGTCAGCTAGAAATATCGTCACCTTAAAATGGGACATGTCTTTTTATTATGGAGGATGTTCAACACACCTTTTTTATTCATATTGTATAAATTACAGGTGATGAAAGTGTTTTATCTAGCTCCCAACATTATGACATAATAGTTTCATGTGTAATATTGAATCCAAACATTTTACGCGAATGCATAGCCTTTTTATCTGAGACTAACAAATAATTGTTTGATACTTAAATTTAACATATATGGCTGGAGGCAAACCGATTTTCCATGAAATACAGTTTCAACTAAAGTACAAAGTTACGGAAAACATGGTCAAAGAACATTTATGTGATTTTTCTCAAATTGAATTCGAGAGATTATGCCTTAATTTTAAGATTTTCAATGAGATAATTACTAGGCTGCATGAGCTGGGTAGACATATGACAATATTAATCAAGCGCCAATGTGCATAGGCCTACATGTGGAACATTTAATACTTAGTTTGGGTAAATTTAACAAAAAATCGTCATATGCACTGCATTTCATCTCAGTGGCACACAAAACCTGTCTAAAAATAAAAATATAACTTTTCTTTCTGAAGTGAAAAATAATTCAGTCTTAGGCGGAAAATCGGACGGTTCAAGGTAAAAAGGAAAAAACCTACAGGGTATAAGGCCAGCACCCATATTGTTTTGGTCATGCGTTTCCTCTTCCGGCGGAAGTGCTTGAACAGGAAGTGAACTTCTTCTGCGAAGACCACGAAAGTGAAGAGTACACATAAACCACCGACTACAATGGCTATGGTGGCCTCGCGAGGCTGAGCTATTAAAAAATAATTAAAAAAACATTAAAAAGGGTAATCGTGCTCTAAACTGCTAAATACGCTGAACACAGAGTGATTTAAAGCTTTACGTTTTAGTACAGAATTTATATTTTAACATTTTTATCCCATTTCTAGTGGTGTTAAAATTGATTATCATGGCGTACTCTACCCCAGTGCTTTAATCATAAATTTCTTAAAAGTCCTCAGCAATTCGTTTTATTGGTGTTTAATTCACCATGTATTAGTCTGGCTCTGATGTTAAATAAAAGGTTGGCGAACAATCCCCTGTTGTGTTATACATGTAGTACATCCCGTGTATGTGTCGCAGGTGTCTGCAGGAGTCATGACGTTGATGCATTGCTGGTCGAACATTGTGATTCTTGGCCAGCGATGGGCCAGAGTCTGTTGGCAGTTGGTTTCGAGCCACTGTTTGAGAGGATTTGGTCGGATATTATCATTTCACCAAACATTGTCATTCTTGATCCTGGCTCCGACTGTTTCACTGCTAATCATGCTAATGGGGGTCTTCTTAGACTTTCGATGATATTGTCAAAGCTGTACCGATCCTCATTGGATGATCAGATGTGCAGGAAGCTTTGATATAGCTGGCTGTTGCCTTTGTAACGTCACCACACACAACATATTTATGAATGATTCAGAGAATGGAATAAACGCCTCAGTTATTTCCCAGCAAACACGAGATGTTGACCCAATGTTGTTATAATGTTGCTCCGACGTCAAAGACAGCGGGCCAACATTAAAATAACATTGGGTCAACGCCTCGTGTTTGCTGGGTTCTGACTTGCATCACTTCTGCCCCGGAAAGTTTTGATATTCACATATTGGATTCGGAACACTGCATATTATGTCCCGATTAGCTGGGGCGACCTTTCCCACTGGCCCTCTGGAAATTTTTCACATGGAATTATATATTTAAATTAGGAGATTAACCCCTTGAGAATGTTAAGCACCAATATTAAATTTCCACATCATCAGGTAAATACAAATAAGAATAAATAGTGTTTAGAGGGTAACAAGAATTGAAAGCAAAAGTTACCACCATGCATAAGGCCTGAAGCTGACATTAAACCAGCATTGTAGCATTGCTGCAGAAACGTCCAGACAAACACATAACGTTTGACCAATGCTGGCTTGATATTGGCCCTCTGTTACAACACTGAGCAAACATCAAGCCAGCAATGGATCAGCACACTGTATTTGCTTGGGCATCATGTTTCTTGAATATTTTCTTACTTCGATACAGCTCTTGGGCAGTTGGTATATCTCTGGTGCATTCGAAGGCATCCTCCATGCTGGCATTGCTCATTGCGCTGCCATTCAGTGCCTCATCGGTATATTCGGGTTGAACAGGTGTCGCATGGTTCTCCATGATGCACTCTTCCCGTCTGAAAGCACCCAAAATGATTTCAATGAAGGCTTATGACAAAGATGAATAATATTGTTCACGGCACTATAGATAATGGATCCCAATAGAAATGATTTATTTGACATAAGGAAAAAAATGTACATAAACTATTAAAAAAAACAATTCCTTGGCATTTGGATACCCAATCAAGACCAAAAGGTCTTTGGCATGAGGCAACCGTTACAAAAAATAGACAAACAAAAGCAATATATTTCCACATGTTTCAAGTTAAATACAGTCTACAGCAGATTTCACAAAAAACATTAGAAACAATATATCATTTTTTTTTAAATCGATATTTAGATAATTGATACGACGCTGGCCCAGCAATGGTTCAATGTCTCGTGTTTGTTGTGAGATGTTCCATTACCGTATCTGTTTACGGGGTCAGGTGTCTTAGTGATAAAACTTCTGGTTATTTTTACAACCCACCTATCTTACTCACTCAGCGCCCACCCCCGCAGTACAACGATTATTGGGCAGATCACCAAAGTAGTCATCACATATAGTTTACTTGTAAGTGGGTGGTGTAGACTGGGTATAGTTTCCGCCTACGTCACACATACGTGATATTATCTCATTACTATCATTTAGTTACTCACAACGAAGCTGATATCACCTCCAAGTTGCCAGTGACTCCTTATCATGCATGCACTCGTAACCTGCCAGAGGATCTCAAAGGTAAACCCACGCACGCAACAAATGAATACGTATGACATAAGACAGCGCGGTAGAGTGACGTTAGTGAATATGTACTGGATTACTTATAACTAAGTAGTAGTGGTCATTATCACTAAACAAACTAGGCTTATCACTTTATCAGCCTGGTACTGCTAGGAACCTGCCACAGTGAGAAATGAGCCAATAATATGGATGGGCGAGGGCCACTCAGTTTTCCCATGTTATCAAGACTGATTTAAAGCAGCACATTCTGCTCTGTACAGCCAAAAGGCAGTATCTGCTCACTTGCATATACTGCCTTTTGCTTTGCACACAATATAGGCCTACATGTGAATCTATACAATATTTATTCATTTTAGTTGAATACGTTCAACAAGTAGTCCGGGTAATCTTAATATAAGATTATAAACCCACATTCATTTCCATTGATTTATTTTACCTGTTATTATACGTAAAGAATAGGTAAAATACGTTTCGTTGAAACTATGTAAAGTAATTTTCTGCTCACAACATCAAAATATTGTTCACTGGATGTGAATATCGGATGTGGCTCGACACTCAGAGGTATTGGGTTCGAGTCCCGATCGGGTAGGATGTTTGTCATCGGGGTTGTACATAGGCTTATGCAGTGTTCCTAACTGTTCAAAGGCCTGTGCAGTGCTGTCTATATGGTAAAATGCACTCTAAATAACCCTTCCAGTCATTCGAAAAAAGTAGGACACATTCCTGACTTCGGGTTTCCTTTTATCGTGATAATGCCATGATTGTGCAGAAAGCGACGTAAAGCAATAATCACACATTCCAACTCCACCCATACTGACCACTTTGGGAATGTCCACTTTTTGGACATGTAGCCTACATCAGAAGTAGCTCCACACTTTGGCAGATGGTCCCTTAATGTATTAGAATGGCTGATCTACTGCTCGCACATATTATGTTATATACGTAACCCACTGGGAGCACGACGTTGTTGTGACGCAATGTCACTGACGTTGATTCAACGTCGCATCATGGTCGTGTGCCCAGTGAGAGACATGTTTGTGTAATTGTGTACATTTAAACCTGTTGCGCGGTCACTAGCCGTATGACTACAATAGCAATCTTAAAATCCACAATTTATTAAGGCCAAAGACTCAGGGCGAAACAACCTTTTCTGGTGAAGAAATCCAGTTTCTTCGATGTTTTAATAATAATGATATTTTTGCTGAATGAAACTGTAGAGAAAAGGGTTTATGAACAAAATGTAATATAGTTGACATCGCCTGACTAGGTGTCCCATACAGGAACTCACACCACATTATTGCGTGCATCTAAGGCATAGTAAGAATATAAGACTATATAGGATTAACCCTTAACCCTTTAACCGCCAGATTATTCAATTTGAATTTTTACCCACTTGAAGTTGTGTCTCGCTGACGCGATCCACAACTTCAAGTGAGTGAAAATTAATCAGATTGCACAAAATGGAGGTCAACTGTTTTCAAATATTGCTGATTGATGTCACATTTTATCTTTAACATGTTTAAAAGGTGGTACTTAATGTGCTGATTAAAAATGAAAACCCGGATATATGCGGCACCGGCGGTTAAAGGGTTAACTCACCAAGCACGATTATAGTAGTTTTTTTTCTATTTTATACGCGATTAAATCACTGTTATTGGGAATGAAATGTGTGTTTAAACATCAAAGTTTGCAAATGTTTTGGTCTCAAATCAAACAAATGCGACTAATTTTCACCCATCACACTTGGAGTTGTGGGTCACCAACGGTGAATTTTTTTGATGTAGCGCTTTTGTGGTTGACAGCTATATCAAGCCATATCCCAGCAAACAAGGGGCATTCACCCAATGCTGTTTTAATGTTGGGCCAGCGTCGAAGACGGTGGGCCAACATTGAAACAGCATTGGGTGAAGTCCCCGTGTTTCCAGGGTATGTACCGTACACAGTCCTACAAAGCCAGACCTCAATCTATTCTACGGGTCTATGAACATTCTGAATACATTAACCATTTCAAAGCAGGGTTCTCACACCGGGAGGATTACCGCTATTATATTCACCCCAACAAACAGGAGGCAAATAATTTGAATTTTCACCCACTGGAAGTTGTGTCTTGCTACCGCGACCCACAACCTCAAGTGGGTGAAAATTACTCACATTCCAAACATTTGCAAATCTTGATGATTAAACACTTACTTCATAACCAATATTAGTGATTTTATGGACTATAGTCGCGCTCAGCGGTGTAGGGGTCAATATTAGACTATACCGTCTGCTACGCTGGCCCAAAAATTAAAACAACGTTGGATCAACGCCTCGCGTTTGCTAGGACGTAACTGATGTCCGTCTACGATGCCGGACCACCGTTAAAACAACATTGATTCGACGTCTTGTGTCTGCATGATGGGCAGGGTCAACCACGACAGTGACAGATCCAGAGGGGCGCCGCCGTGGCGCATTTTCCCTCCCACATTCAACACTGTTCAATGCCCCCAAAATAACAAATATAATATATTCGGGATAAAATGTATTCAAGAATACACCATTTGAAACTTAGATTTTAAAATGTCTTGAGGGAGGGGTCATATCGTCGCCTCGGAGCTAAAGGATCCTATCTGCCACTCTAACGAGTGTCAGATAGGATCCTTTAGCTCCGAGGCGACGATATAGCCCCTCTAGAGCATTTATTGACTGAAGATGTTGGCTGTAGGCCTACCAGCTGTGGTGTGTAAGCAGTTAAAAATTGAGCGCCCCTTTTCAGTCAAATCATGGGACGACCCCTTCATGAAGAGGATTAACACTATACATGAGGTATGAAGGGGAAAACGAATCCACCTGCAAACAAGAGACGACGCTAAACAATGCTGGACAACAGTTACTGTTAGTGGCACTTGTCCAACACTGAACCAGCATCAGGACAATGGCTGCGTGCTCTGTCTGCTCCTAGAAGATTATAAAGATCTAAAAGCCTGTCGCTGATATCGCACCATCTGATATTTCTTTTCGCCCTTCAGTATAGAGTGTTTTTCCCATGTGCTTCAGCTTGAGGGTCGACATTGGCAGTGCTTAAAGTAGAAGTCCTCAACGATGTTAAATCATGGGACTCAATGCATTCACGTTTTCCAACCATGATTATATAATAGGCAAAAGAAACAAATCCAAATTAAACAAATTGTGCTGGTGGAAGTAGTACAATTGAATAAAGATTTGGTGTGATGAAAGTGCAAACCCAAAGTGCAGCACTAACTTGAGAGGGTTCCCAGCAGACACACGACGTTGAAGCAGCGTTACTTGTATTATTTTATGGCAACGCTGAGCACATTTTACTGCACAACATAATATAGCCTGTTCCTAAAGACGGATGTATACTAGTTCATTACATATACATACACACAACCAAGTGGACGTGTCCATATTAAGCTGTTAAAGTGTTGAGATACTAGGATTTGCATTTTCGCCGTCGCCACCGCCTTGCACGCATCGTCATCGATTGATCAGTAAATAAAGGCAATGGCACTTACCTTTCAACGATCCGTCTTGGATGAACTCTGTGAGTAATTTGCTGCTACCAGTCCCTCACACCCGAAGAGAGAAAAAACGACGTGCGGAACACAGGTGCTCGTCCATGGATACGTAAAGCGTATATCGTATGGATGACGTATGGTCAAATTAGATAAGATGACAATGTCAATGTCCACATATATAACAGATAGTGGTAACTGTATGTCACCACGTTATCACGAGCTACGTAGCAGACATCGCAGTATTGTTGACGGCATATCTCTGTTGGGCCACACACTGATCTGCTCTTGTCTAGAGCACTGTGATACCAGGTGATAAGATGCTAACTTTAATATTTGGCGATAAATCATACGTTGTTAACGCGCATTAATAACTCGCTTGACAAGCTTGTACGTGACAAAACCATGATGTGTTTGTGTTAAATTATGGCTATTATTCTCATAGGCACAATTATTTATAGTATAAAATTCAGCCCCAGAAGCAGACCCTGAAAATAATTATAATATGTTCGAATTTAAAAATAAATTGGGAGCTACAGAACTAAATTGTCCCCAATAAAACAGTAAAAAATTATTAAAATTAAGAACAAAAAAGTTGAATAAGTATTGGTATTTTAGAATTCACAAAATTTCGAAATAAATTATAAATACAGAAGAATGCTGATGAGCTCACTAGATGGCGCAGAAAGTTGATTGCAGTAATCTACATAAGGCTTACTTTCTTATAATAAATATCAATAAAGATATTAATAAACGAAACTATTTTTATAATATTTTGCTAAAGTAGAGTAATAATAGAGTAAACAACCTGTTTGAAATAAATATAAGTATAAAGCCAAAAATAAAATACAATTGCAGACTACTTTTAACATGTTAAATTGTATTTGGACAATCTAAGAAAGCTAATCAATTCAAGTCAGTTGTTAAAATTACAAGTCCTAATCTTGCAAACATTAGCAGTGATGTGCCTCAGAAATGTTTCGCTGATTATTCAACGTTAACCCGTTGGATCCTGGCTCTCCACCCCGAAGCTGTATCCTAGAACAGTATGGGTGATTTTATAATTATCTAAGTGATACATTTTCAAAGGGTCTTTAACGTGCGCACCTTACTTACAAAGTAATACTCCATTACTATTTCCATACTTTATGAATATTTCCATAATGCAGTGGCTTGCTAAGGGCAGTAAATTATGACAGGTATAATTGACTATAATAATGTATTCATTTGTGTTTCTATTGTGTTTTTAACATAACCCAGTACAATACTTACAAACATGGTCAGAATTGGAAGTGTGTACTTCACATCTATATACGTTGGTATATGACGTTACACACATACTAATAATTTTATATTGGTACATAGGATCCAAAGGGCTAAACCCGAAAGAAAAGTTAAATTTTAAAACTAATACAAAAACGATTGTTAAAAAATCATCACCAATTTAAACAGCAAAACAAGCTTTGATTTTTAAATCAACAAAACACACCATAACACTGCAACTAACTATGATAATTGATCAAACTGAAAACTCACACAAACTCATAAATCAGTCAATGATACTACTGACACCTTTATATAAGATGACAAATATTTTTGCAAAAGTTAATATATTGTTAAAACTGAAAGTGACTCAGTGCTCTAATCATTATTTTTGTAAGAGTTTGCGTCAATTCGCTTCAATGGTGTTGGATGCAGGCTAGTTTATTTGGCCCTGGTGTTGTTTAAGCGGTCGGTAAATGATAGTCAGTTGTGCTATTATTCATCTTATGTACGCGTTGCAGGAGGTCTGGGGCACAAAGCTCTGGCTGGCATTGGTCCATAGTTGTTATCAATGACCGGGGTCAGCACAGGTTTTCTAGGACATACACTAGGTTGAACCAGAGCTGACTGGGTGCAGCTCAACCTCCTTCTCAGGGCCACACTAGTACAGCTAGGTGGCCCTGCTACAGTGCTTTGAGAATCTCTTCTGTAATTGCTGCGTTCTGATAGGGCCTCAAAATCTGGTGTCTCGTTACCTGCACCTGACCCTGAAACTATGTCAAGTTCGAGGTTTCCTTGCACCTATGAGAGACAAGTTTATATACGGTGGATCGATGTATGTCAATCGTCTACCACGCTGCCCAACAGAAAATCAACATCGATCATTGATGTATCTTCTGACTTATATAATACAACTATATTATGATAGTCAATACACATGATACATGTAGAGATGTAGGCCTATATCTCACCAGACAATACTGACAGGAGCACATTATATCCACAGGATGTCATGCCAAGTTAGACACGAAATATAGCATTTCAGATGTAATAATGTAGTCAAACCCCTCCCTGGTCCACCTCACCCTTCCTTAAACATGTTAAAAGAAGCTGTTAATTAAATGAAAACAGTCGCCTGCCTCGCCATGTGTATTCCTGACCATGTGGCTAGAATGTCAAGGACACCATTTTTGTTAAGTATTGCTTTTTTGGCCAGATAAAAAATCAGGTCAAATTCATGAATATTTCTACAGAACACATTTTACAGTGCAATCAATCAGAGCCACTAGCTGACGCTAGTGGAACGATACTGGATCTGATGAATGAGAATGGGTGCAGCTGGGTGTTGGCCTTTGCCGGTCGATCGCTGTGAACGTCAGCTAGTGTATGGCTCTGTTGTCCCTCATGGAAGGCTGCACAATGGTTGGCTCAACCGCAGTTTGCTGATTTAACAGCAGCTGCTGCCTGCCAGGCTTCAGACAGTTGTTTTCAGAGATTTTACAGGCCTTTTCTCATTTAGCAAAGTTTGCTCATTTCTGATTCGGGAGATTGCTGTTCCACACCTAATTCGATCTTGGTAGCATTTCAATGATATTGTCATCGAAGCTGTACAAACTCATGTATTTAGAAAAGATGGTAGTACCTAAGCTTTCAGTGATTTGTGACAGAAAGTTGTTCATGAGCAGTCTAAGCACGCCAGCAAGCACAGACAGGGTTATCGCTCAGTATATGGTGTGGTGGTAATGGCGTCTTTATCCATGAAAGACTGTGATGTTCTAATAATATTCTAGGCATGTCAAGGCTGTTAAGGGGTGTTAAGGGCAGGCATCATACAACCAGCGATGTCCCCCTGGGGGTCACCGGTGATGCTTGCCCCTCAAAAACACGGGTCATATCGTTTTTGCATTGAGTGTATGAAATTAAAAGTTGTGGCTGAAAACCCCTTGCCATTAATTCAGTTATTTTTTTATCAGTTTTGAGGGAGATTTTTCGACTCGAGACCTCAAGAGTGGTTATTGGCAAATACCAGTCAATAAAGAAGATATAACTAAAATGACATCACCTGTCAGAGTGGTCAGGGGCTGTAATGTGAGATGCTCATCTAATGTATGGAAATTGCCGCTCATATTCGGCATATAGTCAGGAATAATCCCCCCAGCTCCATTCCGTCTAAGCAATAGAAACTGACGTAGTACCTGACAGACCCAGATCCACAAGAAAACACTGACCAAGAACTTGAAATTAAGTGGCAATGTATACATGGAAAAGCTGTATCATTGTCATATGCGCCCTTGCACTGACGGCTGCCAGCAATGATGTTAGTTATGCTAGGACTTCCGGATGATTAATAGTATTAGAGGTCACTGTGGACTGGGACACATCAATTATTCATTATGGAGGATAACTCGACATACTCTAGTGGCGTCCAAGAATGCCAGCTGCCAACAAGGTTAGCCCACAGGGGTTCAGTACATGGGTTGGGATCCCGACAAAGATCCAGGCAGCACCCTGCGCCCTTCACTCACCCCATGCGGGTGACTGGAATGGTTTCCCTACCTTATTGCATAGATATTTATCGTGATGTGTTCAGTTTTTCGACCTAATAAAAAATGAAGCTGCACCAGCTGGCAGTCGTAGATGGACTGAGATAGAGTATGTGACATGGTGGGGGATATGGAAGCTGAAGGCTAGAAACTGGCTGTTGGACTGTGAAGATTAGCCCGCATACTCTGACAAGGTATGCAAATTGATATCCTAACCCTTACAGCGCGGGGATCGACATTAGACGTCAGAATCTGACGTCTACAGCACGAGGAACGACTTTAGAGTCTATAGACGTCAGATTCTAAAGTCTAAAGTCGATCCCCCTGTTGAATTTGACATCTGTGGACGTCAATGTCTGTAGACCTCAGATTCTGACGTCTAATGTCGATCCCCGTGCTGAAAAAGTAAACATATGAAAAAACCCTTTGGTCTCCATGGTTCATACAAAAATATTTCAAGGTTGTGAGGATTAATTTTATAACCATCTTGACTTGATTATTTCTCCACGGCTCTGTAGAGCAAGAACCTGGTTGAAGAGGCGATTGGAAACGTTGCAAAACTGGAACCCCAATCTCAGAGTAATACAAATACATGAATGATCTTAAAGGGATATAGGCCTAGACCACTGTTCATAATACGCGTGGCAAAGGGGTCCCACAAAGCAGCGCGTCATAGACATCCTAAACTACAGTCAGTAATCTGAGTAATTTTTTAAGGTATCATATACATTTGTATGTGTAAAAACAGTTTCAATCGTGAGAGCTAGAACATTTGTGATGCGATACTAAATATTTTTCAGTCAGTAGCCCACGAGAGTTTTTTATTCGAATGATCGACTGAAAATAAGGGGTATCGCATCCTAAATTGTATAGCCCTACCGCTGAAAAGGGGCGGGGCCCTAGGGTAGTGGTTAGCACAGCTGCCTTTAACACTAGAGTTCGGGGTTCGGTTCCCGGTCTCAACGGCTGGAAAGAAACAAAAATGTTTCTTCCCCATCCACGTGTGAAAGTCAGTATTGCGGGGAGCCTCCGTGACCGAGAGTTAGCGTGCTCGGCCTCAGACCGCCAGGGCTCGATTTCGAATCCTGTGTCTGGAGGACAGTGTCATCTCAATCATCTCACCATCCTCAGGAGGTTCTCCTGGCCCAGTTTAGCCTATATGTGCACAAAGGTGGCCTAAACCCCGATTCATTTTATTTCCCGCTGAAAAGAGTTCGGTAGCAACTGACATACAAATAATATAATTATGATGATACCTTTTAAAATTACTCAGATTATCGACTGTCAGCGCATGCCTGGTCCACAGTGGACCACGGCTTTAACCCTTAAAGCGCTGATTTTTTTGTATAAAACATGGAAATCAAAGTGGTCTTTTTCAATTTGAAATCATCATAAATGTCTTAGTTAGGTCTTCCGATTCATTTGAATACCTATGTTATGCGTCTACGACCATTTTAAATATGTTTACTCTTACAGTGCGGGGATCGACTTTAGTCGACAGAATCTGACGTCTACAGACGTCAGATTTTGACGACTAAAGTCGATTCCCACGCTGTAAGGGCTAAAAAGGCAACCAGTCTGCTAGACTATAAAAATATCTCAGCAGAAGTTATCTCACAATATATAACAGATTAAATTCTGATAATGTTATTTTTATTGAGTAATAATTGTATTGATATGTTGAATAATATCAATGGGTTATACAAACATACTTATTGAGCAGTGCTACATAGTATAGGAAGTTAATGAACCATTTTACATAAGTGTATGTTAGTAATACGCAACTACGTTCAAGTGTAAAACAAATCTATATACAAATTAATACTCGATACAAGATGTCACTGTACATGTCAAAATAGCGTATAAATTGCTGAAAACGGAAATATCCATAATAAAAATCTGGGACAGAAATACAAAAATACATACATGTACACTCATAGCCCTTGCCGGACTTACAATTGCATCTTTAGGTTAAGATAAAGGTACAAATTAAACCTTGTCTCTCCGTATTTATTTATAATTACTGCGATTTGACTTTTGATGCAGCCTAATTTAAACTGCCACCCCCTTCTGTGAACTTCGCAAAACTCAGTAATTAAAACCAGACTCTTAAATGCTAAGTTTTGTGTGGTTTAAAATATAAAGATTTATTTTAGGCAAAGTGGTTTTAAGTTAAGACACCATGTTTGGTACTCTTACCACCGATTTAGTGCAAACAAAATGAGTATAATACACATGAGAGAAGTATTTCTACACAAAAAACAGTTTTAGTGAGACCCGACAAGTTTATTTCTCTTAATTAGAAATGTAGACCAAGTCTTTTATATAGGCCCAGCGCAATATCCTGATATGATACGTCAAAATCTAAAACTATTCAATGCATTTCTTACACGAGCTAACTAAATGCGATTGATTCAATGCTTGTCAACGTTCCAGTGCACGACGTGGATTAGCATTAAACTAACGAAATTGGTTATCACTGCATATTTATAACAGAGATTCAATCTCCCCGGCAGAATTATTGACTGACTCTAAATATTGCGTATGCATGGCTCTAAACATTAGGGGTCTCCTTGGTGTACATCAAGCCTTCATTGCCGTTAGCGTCATCTGGTTTAAAGTCACTGGGTCCTTTGGCTTGATCAGCAATCTTGTAAGCTTCCTCCTTGCGTCTGAAAAATTTGCGTCCAACCAGGCAGAGAGGTGCCATCAGAACAACGATTGCCCAATGCGAAACTCCTAAGAAATAAGAACAGTTTTGCATGATATGGCTCACTTATGGCGACGCTGTCAGCCCAAAAATCATCAAAAGTCGACATTTGTATTTTGGCTATTTAATGTGTCCATAATGTGTCAACATGTCCATGTTAATAACATTTAGCAGTTAAAAGAGAAATAAGGACGCAATTTCAGACGATCACAGGAATAATTGATGAAAGTGTTTTTTCGGTACACATGCTACGTTGACACAGCAGCCCAAAATTTAAAAGACTTACGCAATTCTAGTCTATGGACATGTTCACATATAATGGACATATTAGGATGCAAAAATTAAAATGACGATTTTTGATGATTTTGGCCTCATTGTGCCGCTTTAATAATAAATCATATTTAAACATGAAGTGCTGCAAGACAGTTTGCGTTCATTTTTTAGAAAATTGAAAAGACGTTTCAAAACCAGACCTATTATAATTTAAGTAATCTTGGTGCTTTATTTTAGATCTGCAACTGCTTGCATAACATATTTTTAAGTAAGTGTTGTGGCGATCATATTTACTTTGAAAACTAACCCATTGGCACAGTTAACCAGAGTAGGCCTATTGGGCAAAGAATGATCACAAACAAATTGACGATGATCAAATGAATATTGACGAGTTTATGTGTTTATGTAAACTTTTATATTTTTGAACTTTACCAAGTTTGAAAATTAATGGTCTGAGAATCTTTCGCCAAGATTGGATAAATATTGGCATCTGAAGCGCGCTTCCAACAGCAGAACCAGCAGCACAGTAGTTAAAAAACAACACAATATGCCCCAGCAGACACAAGCCGTTGCATGTCTTGTGTCTGCTGGGGCAGCACTAAAATAATAAATCCCCACCACATGCAACCGCATATTATGGGATACATTTTGTAACTCCTCTGTCTTTCACAAAAAAATTGCATAACATTAATTCTGTCAAACAAACATAGGGCCTATGCATATGGGCATTATTTTCTTATACGTAACCTTAGTCTTAGTACAGTGAAAACCACGAGGCATTGAGCCGATCAAGCATCAAAACAATGATTTTGGCTCAAAGTCCCATATTTACTGGATCTATACTTACTGTCGCCCCTGGCAGCCGAGTTTAGCAATGGTACACACGGGATCGCTTGGTTAGCGAGCAGGATGTTTATAATCAAGTTGACGATGATCGTAACAATCAGTGTCACCTAAAAAAATAACAGCATAGGCTCATCAAAAGTTGTGTTTACAACATAGATCAAGTGTAAGTAGACATTGTGGGCCCACCTAGACCTGAAAGTCTCTGTAGTAAGCCCGAGCTCGGGCTTACTACAGAGCCTTCCAGGTCTAGGGTCGACCCGCATCATATTCAACGTCCACAGGAGTGGGGCCCGACGCAATGTGAATATTACGGTTCAGTGAAGCAAAACGACCCAACTGCAATAAATTTAAAATTGGTCTGCAAATGTATAGTTAGGTGTCACAATAAACTCTGTCTTACCTGTATGCTCAAGAATTTTCCCATCAGCTGGAATTCAGGAAGAAAGGGAGAGAATGCTTTCTGTGTTAATATGAGTCCATATACAGCAAACATTGTACTAACCAGATTGATCACCGAGACGTAAATGTAGGCGTTATCATAGGCGATCTGAAAATACACATGGTAGAAATTGTCAATGTAACTGTTATATTTCCACAAGTAATAATAATATGTGGTAGGCATATTATTCTGACAATAAATTTGACTGTACAGTTTATTGGTGCCTTTGATATTTCATTCAACTGACCGATTATAATCAACATATTCTAATTCAAGCTACCGGTAGCTTTAATATATTTCTTTTACACATATGAGGAAATGGTGTAAATTTGTGGAACCAGGAAAAGTGATTATAAGCGATTTACGGACGTATCTCTCTGTATCGTCGTCCTCTAGCTATCAATGAGTAGTATGTGCCGCTCATTTGAATGGTAGGCTTATATAGAATATTTTACCAGTTGATTTTTTTTTATGAAAATTGTGGCCACGATTACCTCACTAGTACGACTGCGTAAGGCAGGACACCTTTCGTTTACGATCACTTACATTTTGCAGCGTCAGACGGACATAATTATAAAGGAGATCTGTGCACATGTCATGGAAATACGAACAACAATAAGAAGAGTTTGTGAGCAAAATGTTTCGTCGGATGAATAAATGGATGAATGTGCATTTACACTGTTCTACAACAGCCAAAGGCAGTATCTGCTTTCCTATAAAGTAAGCTGATACTACCTTTCGCGTTGTAGGACATTAGAGGTTAATCCTTGTGAATCCTTGGTTAATCCAGGTAATTAAGTCTTGTGACATAAGTCTGAGCACGCTGTCTCTTCTTCAAGAAGGATGGAGAAGGAACATAATTTATTTACTTTTAAAAAACTGAATACCGAGAGGGGGTAGAACACGCTGGGGAAGAAATCCCGAGCTTTTGGTATTATAGCAATAGGGCTAGATACCACAGCCATCCCCCCACCCCCCCCCCCCCGCCTCCCCTCCACACTTCTCTATGTAACCCTTTAGTATGGAACGCCAGAGTGAACTTTTCTTCATAATTCGTCAGAACATTTTACAGCTGAAGTCATCTTTTCGTAAGATATTATAATCACTTGTCTTGGTCACAAATGTCTTAAATAATCAGAGCAGCGCTGGCATGCAGGGCAGAATGAAAATAATCCAGTGCAAAAGTAAAGCTCTGTACATAACATAAAAAAAATACCCACAGCGCAGAAAACGAAAAATCAGCAGGAAAAATAGACAGATCTAATTAAGCATTGTAAAAAAAATTAAATCGCTGAAAGCCAGGGAGAACAAAGGATTTTATCCAATTTGGAACCATCATAAATGTCTTAGTTAGCTTTTTCTGATTCATTTGAATACCTATGTTATGGGTCTACGGCATTATAAATATTTTTACTTTTACAGTCCGGGTATCGACTTTAGACGTCAGAATCGCGTCTACACACGCCGGATTCTGACGTCTAAAGTCGATCCCCACGCTGTAAGGGATACAATTCCTCGAGATGAGAATACATTTGACAATGATATTTGAATTCACCGAGAGCTGCGAATATACTCAATACAGGAAGCTGTTTTTTAATAAGCTCCACGTTCATATGAAACACAAACTCAAGACGTTCCCATATTGACAAGCTGTATCGTTCTCATTTCGTACCCAAAACACAATGAAAAAACCCTTATATTCTATAGATTTAAATTAGAATAGGCCTACATTGCGAAGCTCCGAACCAACCACCCTTTCAAGCAGTTCCAGACAATGTTTTCAGTTTATAGCACACATACGATACACCAAGCATTGATGTAGTATGTGAGAAGTAGAATACTAAACAAGAGTTTATTAATTTTATAAATACGATATAGGCTACCACGTTTATTAAATGCATTATTATTTTCTTACATAAATAAAATTACTAGTATACAAAAGCGTTTATATTATAAAGACTATTCTTGGATGAGAAAGATTAGCGACATACATATGACATCTATACTTGTATAGATAGATGTTTGTTATATAAACTAAAAATAACGATGATAATATTGCATATTAAGCTACGTTCCTCTTTGAAAAATCGCAATAAAATAAAATTTCCAGGTGTACATATTTACGTGCAGGTTTCTGTATTTCTTATATCTATAATCTATAACACGCAGCGAGTGCTTATCATCAAGCAAGCCCTCGTACATAAATTGAAGAGAGACATAATGCATGCGTGAAAATATTGTTCTCTAAAACGACCAAGGCGTTGTATGCTTGATAGTAAAATTTTCGTTGACTGATTTAGATATTGTGACCGCTGGGCAAGTATAAAGCGTTTCATAGAAGCATCTTTAAAATTACTGTTTTATTTAAATTATGTTTTTTTAAATAAATAATGACAAACACATTTACAGATATACATTACACTCGCTGTTGTAAATAAACTATGGGCATATAATTATGTTATTGTGACGAGTTGCGGATTCGGGGGATAAAGGTTGGATTAAAATATTGGTGGTGATAAAAGACGGATAAAAACAGTAAAAACATGTCATTAACTAATATATCCTATCCTACTTAGAAACGTGAAATGAGTGTTGTGTCACACAGTATGATGAATATTATTTTTTTCTCGTAAAGGAGTGTAGTGTCACATAACATGATGAATATTTTAAAGGATATCTCTGTTTCCTCTCGTAAATGAGTGTAGTGTTACATAATATGATGAAAATTTTAAAGGATATCTCTGCTTTCTCTTGTAAATGAGTATAGTGTCACACAATATGATGAATATTTCAGAAGGTATCTGTTAGTGTCTTCTCTCAAATAAACTATGTAAGCATTAGTGAAACATAAAAAAGGAACAACACGAAAATTAGTGAAAAATGTGAAATATCACCTGTCCATTCTTCACGAGCTTGAAGAATAACATAAATCACAAAAGGTAATATTTCCTATCAAAGCTAACATGAACTAAAAAGCATTTCAGCAAAAGAAAATCAACAAAAGTACACACAGTAAATCATCAAGTAAATGATTTATACAATTAAAGATTAATCATTTCTACATTTATTATCGTGAAATGTCTCACAAATGAATATTTCAGTGACTAATGCAGTGTAATAATACAATTTAAAACAACAAAAATAAAATGAGATAATGATGCCACCACACATCATCGTTAGTGTGTCCCATTCAAAACATCTGATCAATGAATGCATACTTTAATTCATGGATTAACACATTTGTTTTTAGTATTTCATTTTATGCTAATTGGATCCAGTACATGCAGATTAAACCGTTTTATAAAAAAGTTCTCCTGGAAAAAATACGAGTCGCATGCAAATTTAAAAAATAGAAATAACCAATCACGGGGGACTTAAATACGCATCAGAACAAACACGACACTGTTGAAGTGAATGGTAAACTTAATTATATTTAATTCTAAGCATTAATTGTCAGTACACAACAATCAACGTACCATCCCTGGGATATAATCGCCATTGGACCACAGTACAGCAGCGATGAAGAAGAGTATAGGTCTGATAAGAGCCACCTGCAGCACCAGCATCTGTATCTTCAGGTAGGTGGATCTGGAATGAAGCATACCGTGTCTCCGCGCATATATAAACGTGCACCCAGAAAACACAAAACATTCGTATAACATTTATGCAATGTTGGTCCAACGTGGAATACATTGGGCCGACGTTGTATAAATGTTATACAAATGCTTTGTGTTTGCTGGGCATGCACTTAAATTTGAAGACGAACTTAGTTTTCGAAAACTAGTGCATGCACTTATATTAGAACACAACAAAAAATTCAAGAGAAACGACATGCACTTTTATTTGAATATGACATGATCTTGGGAAAACTATCGCAACATATATGAAATAAAATTAAAACATGAAGTCATTTATTTTGCACCAATAATGGTATAGCAAAATTGATACATTACTATATTATTATCATAGTATTGTTTAACACGGCATAGCTGTATGCATCACATAAGAAACAAAATAAATATAGGCCTATTATTTTATTGTAAATTAGTCAGGCGTAAATAGCCGTTCCACCTTACACCATTGTCATCACTACCGTCAAATTTTTGTTGCACTATTAATTCTATTCCTGTAGTGGGCATGCACTATACTGAATAATAAGTGCACAGACATGATGAGAAGTTGAAAAAATCGCTACAAGAAACGTAAAAAAGTTTGAAAACCTATAAGCCATTGATTGCATGATTATAAAAATAATAAGGAATGTTTTTTTGAACAAAGTGCAACTATATCGTAACTATGTTTTCGTGAAAAAAAAAATCAGAGTGTAAATAAAATCTCACTTGGTGAATTTGACGGTGGGCAAGCAGCAGCAGCAACAGCAGCACGGCGGCGACTGAAGCTTTATTGAGGTATCGGCCATGCAGGACCACATGCGCCGCTCTCCCCCCATGTAGTCAACCATCAGGCGGACAAAATCATACATCACACTGGCGAAGTACCTGCGGACAAAGAAAGTGAATTATCGAAATTTTGATCGTCGAGTGATGTCTCCCAAGTCAACATCTATGCACCACATGGTCAGTTTGGAAAACATGGTCAATGAAATTCGTCCAACAAAAAAAGATATAATCACCACTACAGACCAATCCAGCATTGGCCCGATGTTGGGTCAATGTTGGGCCGACGTCGTAGTTTACTGGGAAGGACGCTCTGAGGTTTCACTTGATGAAATTCACAATTAGTGTTTAATAAAATCAGGGGGTCATCTCACTTAGAAGCTTAACCCTTTAACCGCCAAATTATTCAATTTGAATTTTCACCCACTTGAAGTTGGGTCCCGCTGACGCGATCCACAACTTCAAGTAAGTGAAAATTATTCAGATTTGACAAAATGGAGGTCAACTCTTTTACAAATCTTGCTGGTCGATGTCACATTTTATCATTAACATATTTAAAATGTGGTACCTGATGTGCTAATAAAAAATGAAAACCCGAGTATATGCGGCACCGGCGGTTAAAGGGTTGATACTGCTGGACCCGGATATACAACGTATACGTTTTCAACCCAAATAAAATGCCACTGAAATTAATAAAATATTCAGTGGTAGATGCTCAGCTTATCAAATATTTCAATTTGGGAGATGTTTATTTTTCATAAATAGAAATATTTTGAAGCTGGAAATTGCGTTAGCAATTCCAGCTTTAAATGAATGAAAAATAATTCGAAACAATTCAGCCGGACAAGGGTTGAGATTCAATTTATCTCAATTTTCGCTCATTCCCATTAGAACATTTGAGATGTATATTAACTTTTCTAATGGTAATGAGTGAATGATGTTTTTTTTTCATTCTCAATGAGGTGGAACCATTCAATCTCCAGGGGGAGTATTTTTAAAATAAATATTTTGAGAGCAAATTTTCATGAATTAAATAATAATTATCTAAAGGACATGTTGTAGATAAATATTTAATAATCCTTAAAAAAATTTGCCCCGCTTCGCTGAGTATCATTAAATTAAGCTTAAAACTGTGAACCCTCGCTTCGTTCGTCTCCTTAGGGGTCTTTGTCAAGTTAAAAAAATCCAAAAATTTGAGAAAAACTCGTATTGGTGAACAATCACCACCCCCTATCCATTTATTTTTTATTTTTTGGAAACATTTGGAAACATGAACAAAACACACAAAAATAAATAATAATAAAAAATAAAAAAAATCCGGGTTGGGGCTTGATCGACCCACCCACTTCCAAGTTTTTCTCGGATTTTTGGATTTTTTTAACTTGACAAAACCCCTTAACCCCCACTTCAATACTAAGCCCAGTTTGAGCTTGAGGCAGAGTGTCAAATAAATAAAATATTGCAGACAGGAGGTGAAATAATTTATCCAGTTCAAATACTCCACCCCCCCCCCCCCGGTAACTGAATGGTGACATCCTAAGAGCTGAATATTGGCTTTCGCGCTTTATGGGTGAAATAATAAATAGTTGACAGGGCGCATTTAGAAAATATACAGTATGCAGATTTCGTATACTTGAGGGTTTTCTTTACCTTTCAATCAATACCAAATATATCTAAATATATCATTGGTGTACAACTTTTGGCCAGCATTGTATGGAAACACTGTATAAGCGTCTTCCACGGGAATGTACCAACCAAAAGCCCTGGGCCCGTATTCTCGTACAAGTTACGATATATCGTAGGCTTCGGATTGTCTCGACCAATCTGAAGCCCACGATATATCGTAACTTGTGATACTCCTCTTGTCAATCGAGATTTATCGCCTTGACCGATGGTGTTTTAACACATAATTTATAATAGCATGTGTTGCAGTTCCAACATCGATACGATCTTCCGAGGAGCTAAAATATAATCAAGTTGGTCTATATTCGACTAAGGAATATAGTCCTTTCTATATTCCTTGATTCGACGTAACTGAAATTAATTCCGAATGTTTGTGCTTTATGATCAGCATATGAACTTACACATTGGCCACTAACTCCACCAAGCAGCTAGCACGCGGGACTATGGCTCCAATGAGACTTGTCACAGCAAACACCTGTGGATTACAAAATTCAAATATTATTTACTATAACTACGCATATTTTTGCTAATGCTGGATTAATGTTGGCCCACCGTCTTCGACGCTGGGCCAACATTAGCCCGGCATGGTCTAACCCAGCAAAATTAATATGCAATGGTGACCATCGTAATAAGTTTAATTTAACATCGCCTTGTTTTGTAAAATGTCAATTACTATTAGGCGTAATTATTAGTCGTCTGCTTTTAATTGATATAGGATATAGACATGCCATTGTGTGATAATAGTACTTTGCTCATTGTAAAATTCCACAAAAAAAAAAGTTTAAATGCCAGAGTAGAAAAAAATAAACTACTGTACAGCGGGAGGTCCACATGATATGACGTGAATCTCACTATCGCAGCAAACACAAAACATTTGTGTAACATTTATGCAATGTTGGAACAGCGTTGAAGACGCTGGCCCGACGTTTTACAAATGTTATACAAATGTTGTGTGTCTGCTGTGTATACTCTTAAAGTATCCAAATTAATTGTGATAATATTCCAGAATCCTTCCTCTAGAATATTGCATTTAAGTATAGCAGCTCGCAAAACATCACGTATTGCCTTATTTACCTACAATGTGTCACTACAAGGTCGTTCATTCTGGTGTTGGCTATATTATTTTCGGCATAAATTTAACATAAATGCACTGTATTTCATATTAGTGGCGTTCAAACCCCGTCTAAGTAAATGAAAACCTAACTCTTTTCTCAGATGTGATAATGTTGTATCACGAGGAAGATAATTCAGGTCCATGCGGACAATCAGTGGAGAATAAACCTAATTGTGCTCGAAAATTGTGTAAACAAAAAGGAAACAAAACTTACAGGGTATAGGGCCAGCACCCACATTGTTTTCGTCATGCGTCTCCTCTTCCGGTTGAAGTGAGTGAAAAGGAAGTAAAGTTCCTCTGCGAAGACCACCAGAGTGAAGAGTGCACAACCACAGCCCACTGCCATGGCGATAGCGGCCTCAGTTGGCTGACCTATAGGAAATCGAAACAAAACAAGTATGAAAAACTGGCTGTGATATACAGATATAGGCCTACACCAATGACAAAACAATTAAAACGCAGTCTTCAATGCGGTGCCGAATGTCACTTTTGATAATATTTTTATCACATTTCGAGCTTCAATAATGAAAAAAAGATTTTTTAAATAGGGCCTACTGATGTTTAAATCCGATACTTGGAATTGAATACTAGTATATTTAAATTAGCAGCTTGACCCTTTCGCTACCCATATACAGTATATGTTTGCAGAATCAAGGTGAATAACAACATGAAAAAATAATAAGTACCAAAATTAGGAAGTAGGCCTACAAGTTTTATGTTGTAAAGTGTATTTATTGTCAATTTGAGTCGATCGTGTTGTAATAAAGCGGAAAGTAACGAAAAAACATCGAAACTTTCTTTGGCGCTCGCTGGGTGATAAAAACGCCACATTGGAAATATCTAAATATACGAAACAAACGAAAACTGTTTTCTCGATGGATCCATGTCTTTGACATCAAAACAGCACTGCTGTGTAAACATGGTAATGCCAAAAGTATCTGCTTACTTGTAAATAAGCAGATACTTTTGACTCTACAGAACAGCATTTTCACAGTGAAAGTATCATGTTTTTTCACATCTTCGCTTACCTTGAAACAGTTTTTGGGCAGTGGGTAACTCTCTCGCGGCACACGGACTTTCACTCGTCGTGTCGTTCTCCATGACGATGCGCTCTTCTCGTCTGGAAATACAACAATTATTAAAATATTAAACATGTTACATGTGACACCAATCAGCAAGATTTGACAACAGTTTACCTTCATTTTGACAGATCTGAATCACTTTCTTTTTGAATAACTTGTCGGTAGAATGGGCTAATGCGTCGTAGACGGTGCGCCAACATTGATTTGTTGGATCGATATGAGGGCCATTTTCATTGCGACTTTGCTGATGTTGTGTTGAGACTTCAAAACTTGCAAAAAAGCGTAATTAAAATGCCTCTTTGACAACTTTCCAATGTCAGCGTGACTTGAGTGTGCTGTTTTTGCATCGCATGGAAATGGTTGCATAAGATCCACCGAAATTCATCCTAGATAAATAAGTTGGCAAGTAGGCCTACTTGTCTTCAATAATTAAAGACCCATTCCCAGGCAAATGACATCTTTTTGTTTTAGCTCTTTTATATATTTTTGGGTGAGTAAAGGCAACATTCCGATGGATTACAACTATTAAAAACATCCGTTGGCAACGTAATTAGGTATCGAAAAAAACGGATTATGACTAAATGTCGGTCATTACATTTTTGCCTTTTAGATCGACCCCTTTTATAATGGTATTTGACATGTTTGACAGGAAAAGGACATGACTCACCAATTTTATTATTTTCTTCTAAAGAAGTTGTGTTGTTGACCTTTTCTAAGAAAAAAACAAATCAACATCGGATCCTTCATCTATACCCCCAACTGACAGGTTTTATCTAGTCAATTAGTGTCATGTTGTTAGAAATTGTATGAATAGTCCGAAATAGACACTTATCGGGTACATATCTCTTTCAAATGGAGGGTGGAAAAAGATAATATAGATTTACGATGATATAAGCCTAAATAACACAAATTTAAACTTTTTAACTTTTTAAAGTCTGGGGCACTTGGGACACCCCCTTTAATACATGGATGGTATAGTTCTGATCATTTGTGCATTTCACCAGTATCTTCATAAAGCAGTGTTGAACGTCACAAAAAAGAGGTCTATACTACCACGGTACGTTGATTTAAATGAAATTATTTTCCCGCAAAAACATATATTAAGTAACTGATGATAAAAAAGTGAATTTTCTTTAATATTCAAAATTGCGAAAGTGTTAATGGATTTCACTCACAACAAGTTTTTTTCTGCACAAAATGATTGTCATAGATGGAGTAATAATCTAGCTATGGAAAGCCATGAATATGAAAGTCTAATATGAGCATGTGATTTTTAATATTTTTTAGCATTTCAGTATCAAGTAGATCAACTGGAAATGAAAAGAATATTTGAAATGATTTATATATTATTGTAGCAAAGGTAAAACATTGCCTATAATTCCCAATATGTATGATGTGTGTGATTGTTACAGTCGTTCACTCAATAAGTTTATTAATTAAAATTATATTTGTGGTGTTTTCTAGACAAAAAAAATATTTAATTTTAATTTTTTTTAGAGCTGTGCATCCCTGATATGCGTAGGCCCAGCGACGTTGGTCCAACACTGAATAAATGCTAAGCAAATGTGTTGCGTTTGCTGGGATGTCTGCTCTTTGTCCATAAAATGAAAGTTTCCCCATATGTTCACCCTTATCAAAAACATATGGACTCTTGCCCAGTTGCCCTGACTGTTTCGCATAAACCACGGAAGATTTTTAGTTTGTCATCCAAGTCAACTTTATCCTAGTCAAAAACGTTCGGTTGCAATATTATGGATGGAGCATGTCCATCCATAATATTGACTGGCCTAGTATCCATTAGAAAAACCCCCAGTACTTTAGTACACAGAGCCACTAAGATTGTTGTCAAATAGCAATCTCGATTGAACGGATATCAGCTAACATGGGACAATAACCCTTAAAGACGTCTATAGATGTCAGATTCTGACGTCTAAAGTGCGTCAGATTTTGACGTCTAAAGTCGATCCGCCGCGTTGTAAAAGTAAAAATATTTGTAATGGCCATAGACCCATAACATTCAAATGACAATTATGATGATTTCAAATTGAAACAAGACTACATAAGTCCAGGAGCTCCCGCTCCGAATTAAAATTTGATTTAAGCAATTTTGTGTAGGGTTATTAAATAATGTAGTCCTAGGCTAGGTCAAAAATCAAGACGCAAGACAACTAGGTCTAAGAAGCTCAGTCTAAGAGTAAGATAAGAACTAGACAGTCTGTCAGAGATTGCAAACCTCCATTGAAATTAATGATCCTAATCAGTATCCCAGTAATGGTCTACCTGTCTGGCACGTATTACCCGATATCAGGCCAATCGAGGTAACTAATTGCTGATTTACGGTCATTTTGAATTCGATATAAACTAGTTAAAAAATTAGGGTGCATCCTCCCCCGAAACCTCAAATTTTGTTTTATAGTAATGGACTAACATCTAACACAGTTTGCAAAATATTGGGCATGTGAAAGTAAATAATAGCCGATAGGGGGCCATTTTGAATTTGATCGAGTCAGAATTTTTCAAGATGCATCCTCAGCTGAAATCTCACATTTCATTCTCTAGTAATCGTCTAGCTATCTAGTACGGTTTACCAAATATCGGCCATGTGAAAGTGAATAATGGCCTAAAGGCGGCCATTTTGAATTTGATCAAGTCGAAATTTTCCAAGATCCTCAGCTGAAATCTCACATTTCATTCTATAGTAATGGTCTAGCCATCTAGCACGGTTTACCAAATATCGCCCATGTGAAAGTGAATAATGGGCGATAGGAGGCCATTTTGAATTTGATCAAGTCGAAATTTTTCAAGATGCATTCTCTCTTGAAATCTCACATTTTGTCTTATAGTAATGGTCTAGCCATCTAGTACGTTTACCAAATAACGGCTATGTGAAAGTGAATAATGGCCGATAGGCGGCCATTTTGAATTTGATCGAGTCAATTTTTTTCAAGATGCATCCTCTCCTGTAATCTCACATTTTGTTTTATAGTAATAGTCCAGCTATCTAACACGGTTTACCAAATATCAGCAATGTGAAAGTAAATAGTGGCCGATAGGCGGCCATTTTGAATTCGATTGAGTCGAAAATTTTTAAAAGGCATCCTCTCCCGAAACGTCACATTTTGTTATATAGTAATGGTCTAGCTATCTAGCATGGTTTACCTGATATCAGGCCTATCGAGGTAAATAATGCTGATTGTCGGCCATTTTGAATTCGTAAGTTAAAATTTTTCAGGGTGCATCCTCCCCCGAAAACTCACACTTTGTTTTATAGTAATCAGGTAATGGTCTAGCCATCTAGCACGGCTTAGCAAATATCAGCCATGTGGAGATGAATAATGGCCGAAAAGGCGGCCAGTTTGAATTTGATCAAGTCAAATTTTTTCAAGATGCATCCTCATCTGAAATCTCACATTTCGTTCTATAGTAATGGTCTAGCCATCTAGCACGGTTGAGCAAATATCGGCCATGTGAAAGTGAATAATGGCCGATAAGCAGCCATTTTGAATTTTATTGAGTCGAATTTTTTTAAGATGCATCCTCTCCTGAAATCACACATTTTGTTTTATAGTAATGGTCTAGCCATCTAGCACGGTTTACCAAATAACGGCCATGTGAAATATGGCCGATTGGCGGCCATTTTGAACTTGGACGAGTTGATTTTTTTCAAAATGCATCCTCTCCTGAAACCTTACAATTTGTTTTATAGTAATGGTGTAGATATCGTGAGCGGTTTTAATGTTATTCCACAATATCAGGCCTGTCGAGGTGAATAATGGCCGATAGGCGGCCATTTTGAATTTTATCAACTTGAAAATTTTCAAGATGCATCCTCTTCTGAAACCTTACAATTTATTTGATATTAATGGTGTAGCTATCTTGAGCGGTTTTCATGATATTCCGCAATATCAGGCCTGTCGAGGTGAATAATGGCCGATAGGCGGCCATTTTTAATTTTATCGACTTGAAATTTTTCAAGATGCATCCTTTCCTGAACCCTCACAATTTGTTTTATAGTAATGGTGTAGCTATCTTGAGCGGTTTTCATGATATTCCGCAAAATCTTTCAGTCAGATTTACCGATGTTATAAATTAGGTCAAAGTGCTGGGTCAACTCCAAGGTCAAGGTCCAAAAACCTGAAAAGGCACAACTAGGGACCTTAGAGAACATGCATGTGCAATATGACTGTCATCGGCCCAGTACTTTTCGAGATCTGCTCCGGAAGCGAAGTGCGCGTCAAAACGTCTAAATAGGTCATAGCTCTAAACCAAAAGTAGGTCAAAGTTCAAATACCCCAAACGGCACAACTAGACCCCCTAGGGGTGTTGTGTGTAAAATTTGAAGACAATCGGACAAGTACTTTCAGAGATATGCTCCGGAAACGAATTGTTTACGGACGGCCCAACGGCCCAACGGCTCAACGGCCCAACGCCGTAACATCATCATTTTCTCCTCTGCGACCTTGCGTATTGAATTCAGATTAAAAATATTTTAACCTGTTCATTATATACCTGGAAGCAACCCACATACCGAAAATTGTTATCCTAGCTTATTTTCTTACAAAATTATAGGCAAAAAAAGAGGCAAAAAAAACGGAGGCGGAATCCATAGCTCCCTCCGTCTCACCTACGGTGACGGCGGGAGCTAAAAAACCTTTGATCTCCATAGTTCAGGCCTATATAGAAATGTTTCAGCGCTTCAAAGGTTAATTGTGATAATTATCTATACAACAAGAGTAGACGATCGACGATCAACGTTGGTCCAACATTGTATAAATGTTATACAAATGTTTTGTGTTTACTGGCTCATGGGCGTGTCGAAGAGATAGGGCCTAATTTTAGAGTCATGATCGACTGTCGGCCAAGTTAAGCTGGAATAATAATATATAACAGACCACTGACGTGCTGTATGCAACCAGAAGACTCTTTACGATACTATTCTAATGTTTGCCCAACGGGAAAGAATATGTGGCCAGCGTTGGGTCAATATATTGTGCTTCTTGAAAAAGTATCAACAGTTTATGTTGCTGTCAACAGTAAACTAGGGTGACACAGGAATGTAACACATTTGTTAGTATAAATAATAGTGATAACAGTGGCTACACTGTGCATAACACTACAAGTAAATTATACCAATATACTATTTTTTCCAATTTGAGACCGTTGGCTATAAATTATTAAGGAAAACTACATATTGTTGTACGGTTGAGAAAAGTTGTGGTTCATAAATCACACAACTTATCTGTGGAAAATGTCATCACTTGGGGATGCATATCATTCACCAGGTGGCTCTGTTACACTGTGGTAAAGATAATGAAGACAAACAGATCAAAATATAATGTGTCACCACAACCCAGCAAATACAAAACATTTATATAACTTGCACAATGTTGGATCAATACAAATGTTTTGTTTTTGCTGGGAATCTTCCTACGTATTGACGTAGATAAGGATAATATTATGGCGTAAGCGTTGTGAACTAACGTAACTTTATGAGTTTTACTAGTGTAGGCACTAGGGCTATATTACCATAATATAGGCCCAATAATTAACCTATATACGATATGCTATGTGCTTAAGGAGTGTTAGTAAAAATCAGCACACAAAAACCCAGCGTATTCACACCAAACACAGAATGAACTATAAATTAACCCTTTAAGCGCTAGGCACGACTATAATCGTTTTAGTCTGTTTTATTAGCCCGTTAAATCAGTTATTGTGAATGAAATAAGTGTTTAAACAATAGATACTTAACATATCATTGTAAAGTAGCATACGGCGTTCGCAAATGAAAAACAATTTAACCCACTCTATTTAACTGTTGACGAGTTAAATGCAGATTATATTATGGCGTTATGCAGATGATGATATCATTATGTCCAATATTAAATGGAATATAAATTCCAAAAAAAAAAAACATTCAATATATTCCCGGTGCATAGGTGACGTTTAAGTGTTAAATACGCCAAAACCGACGCAATTCATTTCAGAGCTGAACGACGAAAATTATTGCTTATGTAGACCCCGTCTAAGTAAAAATAAATAACTTGGTGTTTCATAGAATGATGCTGTAGGTCGAACACTCGGGGCCATTATTAGTAGGAACGTAGGTTTTATTAACATATCTAAATGGGAATGTGCTAGCAACATTTGTTGGGCTCATGCATTTAATACAATTTAATCTAAGTTAAAATTATGCTTCAATAAGTGATTGTATCCTGGGGCGCGAATAGTACCGTGCAATATTAGCTAAGCCGAAACTGTTAACCTAAATTACGTCTAGCAACTTAAAAATAATTATCAAATAATAGGCCCAGGAAAGTACTTTCATTATTTTCACAAGAGGGGGGGGGGGGGTATAGTCCTGAAGACAAATAGGCGCAATATGGCTGTGGTACACTTCGTATGCGAATGTTCGTCGTATGGTGACAAGTAGACAAGTGATGATTAATAAGTATATTTTCTTATAAATACCACATTAATTGATAATTTTTAATTAACCCTTTGAGCGTTGGGTACATTTTTTTTTCACCCACTTGAAGTTGTGGGTCGCGGTACTTCAAGTGTGTAAAATTACATAAGTACAATTTGAATCAAAAGTTATGCCAATCCGCCAAAAGTAAAGCATTCAAATGATCTGTTTCGAAGAACGAATAAAAAGGCTGAAAACGGCTGAAAAAACGCGAGTAGCACGTTAACCCTTACAGTGCGGGGACCGTCTTTAGAAGCCAGAATCTGACGTCTGTAGACGTCAGATTCTGGCTTCTAAAGACGTTCCCTGCACTAAAAGAACTTTTATAATGGTTGTAGACCCATAACAGGTATTCAAATGAAGTGGAAAGGGCTAACTATAAGACATTTATGATGACTTCAAATTGAAAAAACCCTTTGGTCTCCATGGTTTATTCAAAACTATTTCAGCGTTGTAAGGCTTAAGGGTTAATAATATAGGCATGAAATCATTGTAGAGTAGCAACTACTTTGGCCCCTTAGATATGAAAGGGTGTATCCGCCACTTTACAAAGTGGCAGATACACCCTTTCATATCCAAGGAGTGGACTTGTGTTTGTCAGACGCAAAATAATTTGTATTTGAGCGGCTTGCAACGTATGGGTATTTTTCACTCCTCACAAGTCAATTTACGACATATTAGCGGAATAAAAGTGTGGGGCTCCAAGGCCGACCTAACACCACTTTCCACGGCACAACTAGACCCCCTAGGGGTGTTGTGTGTAAAATTTGAAGACAATCGGACAAGTACTTTCAGAGATATGCTCCGGAAACGAATTGTTTACGGACGGCCCAACGGCCCAACGGCTCAACGGCCCAACGCCGTAACATCATCATTTTCTCCTCTGCGACCTTGCTTATTGAATTCAGATTAAAAATATTTTAACCTGTCTATTATCTACCTGGAAGCAACCCACATACCAAAAATTGTTATCCTAGCTTATTTTCTTACAAAATTATAGGCAGAAAAAAAGAGGCAAAAAAAGAGGCGGAATCCATAGCTCCCTCCGTCTCACCTACGGTGACGGCGGGAGCTAAAAAACCTTTGATCTCCATAGTTTAGGCCTATATAGAAATATTTGAGCGCTTCAAGGGTTAATTGTGATAATTATCTATACAACAAGAGTAGACGATCGACGATCAACGTTGGTCCAACATTGTATAAATGTTATACAAATGTTTTGTGTTTACTGGTTCATGGGCGTGTCGAAGAGATAGGACCTAATTTTAGAGTCATGATCGACCGTCGGCCAAGTCTAGCTGGAATAATAATATATAACAGACCACTGACGTGCTGTATGCAACCAGAAGACTCTTTACGATACTATTCTAATGTTTGCCCAACGGGAAAAAATATGGGGCCAGTGCTGGGTCAATGTATTGTGCTTCTTGAAAAAGTATCAACAGTTTCTGTTGCTGTCAACAGTAAACTAGGGTGACACAGGAATGTAACACATTTGTTAGTATAAATAATAGTGATAACAGTGGCTACACTGTGCATAACACTACATATAAATTCACTCTTATCTATACCAATATACTATTTTTTCCAATTTGAGACCGTTGGCTATAAATTATTAAGGAAAACTACATATTGTTGTACGGTTGAGAAAAGTTGTGGTTCATAAATCACACAACTTTTCTGTGGAAAATGTCATCACTTGGGGATGCATATCATTCACCAGGTGGCTCTGTTACACTGTGGTAAAGATAATGAAGACAAACAGATCAAAATATAATGTGTCACCACAACCCAGCAAATACAAAACATTATATAACTTGCACAATGTTGGATCAATACAAATGTTTTGTTTTTGCTGGGAATCTTCCTACGTATTGACGTAGATAAGGATAATATTATGGCGTAAGCGTTGTGAACTAACGTAACTTTATGAGTTTTACTAGTGTAGGCACTAGGGCTATATTACCATAATATAGGCCCAATAATTAACCTATATACGATATGCTATGTGCTTAAGGAGTGTTAGTAAAAATCAGCACACAAAAACCCAGCGTATTCACACCAAACACAGAATGAACTATAAATTAACCCTTTAAGCGCTAGGCACGACTATAATCGTTTTAGTCTGTTTTATTAGCCCGTTAAATCAGTTATTGTGAATGAAATAAGTGTTTAAACAATAGATACTTAACATATCATTGTAAAGTAGCATACGGCGTTCGCAAATGAAAAACAATTTAACCCACTCTATTTAACTGTTGACGAGTTAAATGCAGATTATATTATGGCGTTATGCAGATGATGATATCATTATGTCCAATATTAAATGGAATATAAATTCCAAAAAAAAAAAACATTCAATATATTCCCGGTGCATAGGTGACGTTTAAGTGTTAAATACGCCAAAACCGACGCAATTCATTTCAGAGCTGAACGACGAAAATTATTGCTTATGTAGACCCCGTCTAAGTAAAAATAAATAACTTGGTGTTTCATAGAATGATGCTGTAGGTCGAACACTCGGGGCCATTACTAGTAGGAACGTAGGTTTTATTAACATATCTAAATGGGAATGTGCTAGCAACATTTGTTGGGCTCATGCATTTAATACAATTTAATCTAAGTTAAAATTATGTTTCAATAAGTGATTGTATCCTGGGGCGCGAATAGTACCGTGCAATATTAGCTAAGCCGAAACTGTTAACCTAAATTACGTCTAGCAACTTAAAAATAATTATCAAATAATAGGCCCAGGAAAGTACTTTCATTATTTTCACAAGAGGGGGGGGGGGTATAGTCCTGAAGACAAATAGGCGCAATATGGCTGTGGTACACTTCGTATGCGAATGTTCGTCGTATGGTGAGAAGTAGACAAGTAATGATTAATAAGTATATTTTCTTATAAATACCACATTAATTGATAATTTTTAATTAACCCTTTGAGCGTTGGGTACATTTTTTTTCACCCACTTGAAGTTGTGGGTCGCGGTACTTCAAGTGTGTAAAATTACATAAGTACAATTTGAATCAAAAGTTATGCCAATCTGCCAAAAGTAAAGCATTCAAATGATCTGTTTCGAAGAACGAATAAAAAGGCTGAAAACGGCTGAAAAAACGCGAGTAGCACGTTAACCCTTTTAGTGCGGGGACCTTCCTTAGAAGCCAGAATCTGACGTCTGTAGACGTCAGATTCTGCCGTCTAAAGACGTTCCCCGCACTGAAAGAACATGTATAATGGTTGTAACCCATAACAGGTATTCAAATGAAGCGGAAAGGGCTGACTAAGACATTTATGATGACTTCAAATTGAAAAACCCCTTTGGTCTCCATGGTTTATTCAAAAATATTTCAGCGTTGTAAGGCTTAAGGGTTAATAATAAAGGCATAAAATCATTGTAGAGTAGCATCTACTTTGTCCCCTTAGATATGAAAGGGTGTATCTGCCACTTTACAAAGTGGCAGATACACCCTTTCATATCCAAGGGGACACGACTTGTGTTTGTCAGGCGCGAATTAATTTGTATTTGGGCGGTTTTCAATGTAAAGGTTTTTTCAGTCATCACAAGTCAATTTACGACATATTAGCGGAATAAAAGTGTGGGGCTACAAGGCCGACCTAACACCACTTTCCACGGATATATTCACTCATCGCCTCTCATGATAGTACGCCAATCTCACTCATCGCCTCTCATGATAGTACGCCAAGCTGCAATCCAATGCTTTCCGATATAGGTCTATGTCAGCAATAACTTATTGGAGGCTCTGCACATAATGCCCACATGATCTACGGTCAATTCATTAACCCTTGTAACTCTGAAATATTTTTGTATTTTTTAATTTTGAAATCATCATGAATGTCTTAATTAGGTCTTCCCGTTACATTTGAATACCCATGCTATGGGTCTACGGCCATTATAAATTTTGTAATCCTTTTAGCACGGGGACCGTCTTTAGACGTCAGAATCTGACGTTTATGGACGCTCGAAAGGGATAACTTAATTGTTGACCACAGCACATGTGTCAGTCGCTCGCATCTGGGATCACAAAAAAAAACCCATAATCATCATTTCATGTGATTGTCTTTTTTTTTTTCATGCGCGGCCCCATTATTACGTACAGCGGGTCATTATGTATTGTGACATATTGGCTGGGAGTTTGAGAGTTCGACTCTCACTGTTGTCGCGCCGCTGGCAATTCCTCTTTCATCGTGCAAATTACTGTGGATATTGTGTACTAAAAGACTATAGTTATAAGCATTTATAAAACGGACAACTGAGGAAATGTTTCGTCAATATTAAAAACATAATGACTGTTACAGACCAGAGTGAATTCAAAAACAAGTAATTATAACAAAATAATCACAATTTTAGAAATTACAATTAGTTAGCATATCTAAATTTATGAATATATATATGTAGACATAATAGTCTTGTAAATAGCCGACAATAATTTTTTTTTATAATTCCGTTTATTTAAAATGGGCCTAATTTAGCTTGTAAACGTTTGTGAGCAGTGATAAGAATTAAGCGCAGCGTAGAGAACTTGAGTGCAGGGTTCACAGCAAACATCAGACGTTGAAACAATGCTGGTTTTATATTGGGCCAGCGTCGAAGACGGTGGCCCAATATAAAACCAGCATTGTTTCAACGTCTCGTGTTTGCTGGAATGTTTCTTTATCTGGTTGACAAACGACAGATGACCTGCTCTTTACGAGACTCTCCTCACCAAGCCGACATATACATAAATAAAGACAAACTATGGCCAACTGGTTTACATTTATAGTATAACGAACCGTCTTTTAAAATATCAACATAACTGCCAGTTTTTTTTATATTTACTTTACATTGCTTAGCTTTGCTTTATATAGCTCTAATTTACTTTGATTCCCTTTACTTTGCTTGAAAACAGCATAGGCTTAAATACGTTTACAAATTCCGGTTTAGCGGCTTAAATTTGTCTAAAAATGCTTTTCATGTACATATTATGTAGTATTACCATCCTGACACAGAAAGAAAGTGTTGTCATTGTGCGCAGCTCGGAAAAAGGTCAATCCAGCCTAGACCTTTTCCTGGTAAATATTTTCATCCAAAAATTATGTTCTCAATTTAAAATATTTTTCAAACGTGGTAAAGTAAACTGAAGTCTGCACGAATGGGGCTTTAGGCCAATTTTGTGTTTAGGTTAAACTGGGCCTGGAGAACCTTCTGATGATGCTGAGGTAAAAACGATGACACCGACTCTCCAGACACAAAATTCGATGTGAGCGCGGAGTAAACATATTTTTTGTGTCTTTGAAATCTGAATCTGAATAACAGAGCTCCGGCTTGACAGAAAAGTTGCTTTAACCACTATACCGGGGCTCCGCCGTTTGTTTACTTATACATCGGTAACAATGACCAGTGCGAAAGCCGTGTATGTATACTAACAAAAAGGCCTATATAAATGTATGGTCCCAAAATCGTTAGTGCGTCGTTCATATATTGGTCTTTGTGACCGATTATCATGATTATAGAGTCCTATTTTCGTCCCCCAGATTAGTGCAAAGTATCTCTCTTTATACAAAGAGAGATACTTTACACTCATTTGGGGTATGAAAATAGAACGCAATTATTCAATAATTCTCTGAGCATCTCTACGTTTAAAATACAAGTTAGAGTATCAAAATGTATCGGCCTGCTTTCAAATATAATCATATGCGAGACATTTTATCTCTCATGGTCTACTATACCATGATTATCCTGAACTGTAGGGCCTAATATTTTAGGCATAATTTTTTAACCGTTGTACAATAAAAAAAAACATGAATCATACGTATTTTACTATAATCATGATAATACATAATACATTTTAAAAGTGATCGAATACTATACATTTATCATTTTGGTAATATATTATTCAACATTTTTTACAATTGTATTTTTTTACAACACTATGTTGTTGTATGATTAAATGTTCCCGGCAATGGTTTAACCCTTTAAGCCCTCACGATGCATTAAAGCATCATTTTACATCCCTGAAAACAGACTTGGTTTTCCTACAACTAGGGGTTTTAGAATAAATTTTCCATGAAACTGTTTTACCAATACATGGCAATTTTCGTCATTTCTCACCCACATCAAATCATCTTCATTCACTACAAGTCGAGAATTGCGGCAGCAATTCGCGGCTTGTAATGGATGAAGATGACAATAGTAAATTCAGGATTGAAAGGGTTAATGGACAATGTATGACCAAACCGAGCATACTGCGTTTAATGCCTCCTTTAATAAGCATGCAGGTCTGCAGGCCTAAATGGATAATGAGTGTCACGTGGAATCAACCTCACATCCAGGCACTGCAGATCCCTGGATATGGTTGTGTGGAATCCTGAACACAAGGACATTATTTTAAGCAAGGAATCTCAACAGAGTCTCTATTGAAATTCCTTGTTTTAAGTAAGTGAAGATTGATTTACGTTGCTTTTTGCACAAACATGACAATATCGCGACAGAAAGAAGCCCGAAGTCGGGACTACATTCCCTACTCCTATCGAAGGGTTCTTCATAATGCACAGTACCATGGACAGCACTGCACAATCCAGTTATTTGAAAAGTTTAGAGCAGCTGTGTATGCACAACCACGATGACAAATATCCGACCCGACCGGTATTCGAATCCCAGTACCCCTGAGCTTCGAGCCATCGCCGGACCGAATGAGTCATCGGGGCTGACCTATTTTTAAGTGTAGGTATGGGGAGCACATATTACATAAGAGCATCAAAATACCACAAGTATATTACTTGCTTACAATTCCCGCGCTATGGCAATGTGCCATAACGACCCATACGTGAAATAATGGTGTTATTGGATCCCTATTAAAGGAACACACAATACATCCAGACTGCCATAAAAAGTATCTAAAAAATATCTGTCTGGGCGACCGAGAACCACGTACTCATGGTTCGAATACACGGCCCAAAGGTGAGGACATATCCAGCAGGCACGAGACGTTGAACCAATGCTGATTCACTACTGGGCCGACGCCGTAGACGGTGGGCCAATAGTTAACCAACATTGGGTCGATGCCTCGTGTCTGCTGGGTAGGTCATTATACGAACACAGGCATAAGTTTACACAGAGCACAGAAACACAGAGCGTTTAACCAATTTTGATTTGATGTTGGGCCAGCGTCGTAGACGGTGGACCAACATCAAATCAATATCGGGTCAAAATAGTGTGGCGTTACCTGTTTACGTAATCATGATCAGATGATGTAACACGTCAGAATAAATGGCAAACCATCACGCTGATCTACAGAGCCAAAATGCAGCGATTGCTTACTTTACAAGCAGGCAGTTACTGCTTTTTAGCTCGGCAGATCAGCATGGCAGGCCCGCATAGCTTACAACTAAAAAAATATCATTTTCCCCAGAACATTTGAAAACCACATCGCACCCAGTCTCCACATCGATCCATAAATATCAAATGAAGACCAGAACGTCCTTATTTTGTCAGTATATAACCATATAACATGTAAAAGCATGTATCTGTATGCAACAACGGTGGTGCTGAAAGGGTAACCCCTAGAGCTCTGACTTATCTAATTTAAATTTTCAGTCACTTGAAATTGTGTTTCGCTACCGCGATCCACAACTTCAAGGGACTGAAAATGACTGTGATTTGTGAAAAATAAATCACAACGTACGGCAATGTCACGATTTAATACAGTTTTCAGTTAGAAAAAACGTTGACACAGGTGTTAATAAAAACACATAATAGTGACATCAGTGCTCAAAGGGTTAAGAGCAATTTGGGTGGCGGTTTAGCTCAAATGTCTATGGCTACTTTGCATTATTACTTTATTGCCAGGTTACAGCCCGATTACAACCTGGCTGCACTCATCCTATCTCAGATCGAGGTAAGGACAGATAGCCGCAAAAAACCCTGTGTTAGGCTACAACCCCCCTCCCCCCTTTAAGGAGAGTTTGCTCACTCTTATTTTTATAATTTAAATTTTTGCCCACTTGAAGTCTCGCTACCGCGACCCAAAACTTCAAGTGGGTACAAATTAATTACATATTGACAATGCTCATTTCACCAAATTTTCTCATGTTTGAGGAACGATTAAAAAGACTAAAAAACGGGCATAAATGCGATTAGGGGGCCACTGTTAAATTTCCAGACATGTCAGAACTGGGGGGGGGGGGGGAGTTTCGTTGAAATAAATCATTTCTGGGGGATCCTGCGTGAAATAAATAATTTACCTCAAGAAATGTTCTATATAAGCATGTAATGAAATCGTGAATTTTCAGCGCGCCGCCGAGCCGGGTTGAAATGAATAATGTGTCCGCGACAGCGCCCTCCCCCCCCCCTCGGAGATTAAATGGTTACCCCCTTAACACTTCAATGTTTAATAGCTAATACGAGGTTTCAGTCACTTGAAATTGTGTCTCGCTACCGCGATCCACAACTTCAAGGGACTGAAAATGACTGTGAGTTGTGAAAAATAAATCACAACGCACAGCAATGTCACGATTTAAAACAGTTTTCAGTTAGAAAAAACGTTGACACAGGTCTTAATAAAAACACATAATAGTGACATCAGTGCTCAAAGGATGCGATTAGGGGGCTACTATCCAATTTCAAGACATGAAAGAACTGGGGGGGGGGAGTTTCTTTGAAATAAATCATTTCTGGGAGACCCTGCGTGAAATAAATAATTTACCTCAAGAAATGTTCTTTATTAGCATGTAATAAAATCTTAAATTTTCAGCGCGCCGCCGAGCCGGGTTGAAATAAATAATTTGTCCACGACAGCCCCCCCCCCCCCGGAGAATAAATGGTGACCCCCATACCACTTTAATGTTTAATAGCTAACACGAGGTTTTGCTTACGTCACAACAACGTCGTATGCCCAGTTGGATAATATCATTTCGACATCCACCAGCCAAACACATTGATCAGCATGATCACACACGACGTTGTTGCGACGTTGCATCGACGTCATTGACAACGTCGTGTGCCCAGTTGGATAATATCATTTCGACATTCACCAGCCAACACGTTGATCAGAATGGTCAGCGTGCACCTACCTTGAAAATATCGCCGTTAATTTTACAGGTGCGGTGTTGTCTGTAATACCATGTCCAGCACAGATTGTCTGTAGGTCTCTCTCTCTCTGTCGTCTACTCTACAATCTGTGCTCACGGCAATCTGCTCATCCACCCATAGAACAGGCCCGGCGAGTTACAGCGACTGTCGATGGCGACATAGATCACATCTTGACAGACCTGGTGGGGGGCCTGGACGGGGGATGGGCTAATGGCGACAAACCGCTTAAAATATGGGCTTCTGGTTCCCGAAACGTCGAATCGCTCGCAGGTTAACTTCGCGGCAGGAGCACGACGTGATCCAATATCAATATATGATATATAACAAACTGTATGATTGTTATGCAGCCCTATGCTTCTATATTGTGCGTATATTAATATGAATGTATTCTATATAGGCCTAGTCTTGTTGTAGGCATATGATCTAGGCCTACACACATAATTATTTAATTATTTATATTTATGATGTAACTGTATACACATAGGCCTACCATTGTATCATATTCTACTGAATTAATATGTATTTTACCGTATGCCCTCTGACTGTTGATCTTCTTTTGATTCTGTACATTTCGATCTATGTTAGTGAATGGTACATGACACGATGGAATTACGATACAGTTGGTGGTGATTCAATGTTGGGCCAGCCTCGCAGACATCAAACCAATATAGGTACAATTTGCTCTGATGTACGCTGAGAATTTAATTATACCCTGCTGCGGTACGGGAAAGGTAGATTTGACCTTGTGCCATGGGCACTTTCCTTGTAAATGGTCTCTGGTGGTTTGACCACTGGTCAATGTTCAAACTCTAAACTTTACCACCATAAATCACCTGGCCCTGTTCTGAAGGAATGCCACAGTCACAAAACATTTTTACATTTTCACAACGTCGGCCCAACGTCTTCAAAGTTGGTCCAACATTGTATAAATGATATACAAATGTTGTGTGCTTGCTGGGATGTCATGGAGGGGGGGGGGGGGGAGGACATTACGTTGGTGTTGGTGCCGGTGGTCTTTCAATGTTGACATGATTGAGGGACTCCCTGTCATAAAGGGATAACCCAATTGACACGAGACTTTGCTACCGTTGTCCCAATGTTTGTCCAGCGTCCTCGACGTTGCCCCAACATTGAACCGAGATTGGCGTTAGATCCGATCTTGGTCTATATAGTTGGGATGGCCTTGTCTCTGGCATGGACACATTCTCAAACCTGGTGATATATGATGAAACTAATTCAAGGGTACACGAAGGTTAGAATACCATGACAACGCGAAGTGTTATCTTAGTGTAGTTAAAGATGTCGGCGCCTTTTAGACTGTTTATAGGCTCATCTGTCTCAGTCCCATGTAAAATGAGAGAAATGCAACACAGCTGGGTGGACTCAGTCGCAAGTGAAGGAAAATCAGGTTTAGTCATGATAATCATAGGTTTCAATGTAAAAAATAGGCAACACATTTTGCCACTCACATAGACCTCATACCACCATTTATAAGCATATGTTTTTCTTTACTCGAATATAACTATTTCAGTGTTTGTGGGATAGCCATCGGTGAAAAGAATTGACCACTCGTGTCACAATTTAAATTTTCAGTCACTTGAAGTTGTGTCTCTCAAGTGACTGAAAATGAGTCCCGCGATAACACCGTTGATATGATCAAGGAATCTATTGAGATTCCTTGATATGATCAACAAGTACACATATAATTATATGAACATTGATGCTCTGCCATCCGGGTTATCTGTATTCCGCTTCGTGGTATGAACATAATAAATTGTCGTCACGTTTGCGCGCGAGTGTATGGTGAGTTTCCATCCCCTTGGAGCGTCATTTTGGAAGGGGCATGCAGTTTTATTTTTGGTCGAAACTAATGAAACGAATCAGATCAGATGCAGATATGTTGAGAAAATATAGGTCTACCGGATGTGCAAAGGGAGTAATATAGCCTACGTTTCCATTTTAGCCAAACCAGATGTGAGGACCTCAGGAGGCTCCCTATTGGTTCTTACCCTTACAACGCTGAAATATTTTTGCATAGACCACAGAGAAACTAAATGGTTTTTTTCATATTTAAATTATCATAAATGTCTTAGCTAGCTCTTTCCGCTTCATTTGAATACCTATGTTACGGGCCTAAGGCCGTTATATATTTTTTTTAATTCTTTCACTCAGGGATCGTCTTTTGGCGTCAGAATCTGACGTCTATAGACGTCAGATTCTGACGTCTAAAGACGGTCCCCGAGCTGAAAGGGGCAAATGGTCCTATCTGTCAGTTTATAAAAGCGTTTAATACGACCCGCTAATACCTTATTTTTACACACTTATGTTGTCAATCACAGCTCGGAGATTTGGAAGCAGAAAACTGAGCCCACATTAGAAAAATGATTGAATATAAAATCCAAAACATTATCAGTTACCGACAATGGCCGTCTTGTTTCACACATCACTCGTGTCACCGGTGTCTGTAAATTACACTAATTACACTGATTAAACTGCGCAGGTGTAGGCCTATAGTTGACACACACTGGCAAGTACTGTAAAGTACTGTAGTACGGCAAGTACAAGTACTGGATTTTGAAAAGTACAAGTACTTTGAAAAGTACTTTAGTACAAGTACTGAGTACTTGGCTTGTAAATTTTATACATGAAATTGATTCAATGATTAATTGATTAAAATATATTACTTGATGTATGTCTTGATATTTAGATATGTATATGAGTGGTGAAAATAATGCAATTCTCACCTAAAGTCTGAAATTCATACAGACTTTAAGTGGGAATTGCGTTATTCAGCATTTCACACACACCATCATTTTAATTATTAAAAAAAAGGAACATTTGGGACTTTTCAGAGTTAATGTTGTGAAGTCATTTCTAATCAATGTATGGCTTAATAACCTGTATCTTTCCGACCAAGAATGTTTCCTTGACGATTTCCAGCAAAGAGCGACAAGAAATTCCCCGTGTGTGGTATCCAAACCGTTACCATGGAGACGAGTTAATAACACGACCAGAGGCTCAGTCGGCACACCTGGCTCGAGTTTCAGTCGAGGGGCACCTGGCTCGATCCCTCTCCCGGTAAACCAGAAACACTTGCCAGGTCCGGAAGATTAATAACTCCCTGCACAAACACCCGTTCAATCCCAGGCGGCTACATATTCAGCCTTGCAGCGCGGGGATCGACGTTATAGTCGTCTAAAGTCGATCCCCGCACCCCGCACTGTAAGAGTAAAACTATTTATAATGGCAATAGACTCATGCCATAAGCATTCAAATAAATCGTAAAGAGCTAACTAAGACATTCATGATGATTTCAAACTGAAAAAACCCTTTTATATGATATGGTTTATATGAAAATAATTCAATAAGCCGTGTTTTAACTCTTGGAGAGACTTGAGTTGATTTCCAGCATATGAAAGTACTCGTACAATCAATAAAAAATCCCGCCTTTAAATATGAGAAAAAGTGATTATTTAACCATTTAAGTGCTAATTTAAATAATTAGAATTTTCAACCAAATAAGGTTTTGTTTCGCGGCCCCAAATTTAAGTGGTGAAACACTGATATTCGTTTGAATTGAGAACACAGATACAGAATTATTGCTGGTTAGATGCACATTTATTTTAAAAGCACATTTAATAATCTGATATATGCTAATAAAAATGAACGAAAACGAGACGGTGTATACCCCACCCCTATCCCATAGTCACGATTGGCTTAAAGACAAAGTGTTAACTTGAACATTTTAACATCACTAAAGCTGGGAAGTAACTGATTTAGGAATTTTAGTTTCATACAAGTAAAAGCAATGCTTATAATAAAATAACAATTAATCAGAAGGCAACACTCGTTGACACAGCTGCAGCTGCAAGTCTGCAGCTGCAAGATGCTGGCCCACCGTCTACGACGCTGGCCCAGCATCAAGCCATCATTGGATAATCGTATCTTGTTTGATTGGAGCTGTTAGCATCCCGCGGTGTTGAAACGGCACAGCCCCACGACCAGGAGAAATGTGGAAGTAGGTTGTTTCTTCAAGACTCGATATCATTTCTCCTTTTTTACATTGACTAGAATCTACACTCATTCGGGTGAAAATAAACTGAGTATATTTGGCTATGAACCAAAAAAGACCAATTTATGTTACTGAATGACTGAACAGACTTCATGATGACACAGCCTTTACCTTTATAAAATATTATATTTTCTTTGTGACATATTAGCTTTCAAACGGCAGGGTCTATATTAAAGGTAGTTAGCAAAATGTTTAACGCGCATAAATTTGCTGTTTGCCTACTGTTATGGTTGAATAATTTAACAATGCATTGTAATATTTCGCCCTGGGTCGCCATGAAACAATTCAGCATGGTGCATGTTTTATACTGCGGCGCAAAATCTATAGTATCTGCTTACTTTACACAACCAAAATGCAGTATCTTTACAAGTAAGCAGCATCTGCTTACTATACAAGTGGGCAGATACTGCCTTTTAGCTTTGCAGAGCAGTGCGCTCCCGGTGGGAGGTTTGTCTACAGCAACTAAACCAACGTTGTCTGCATGTTATAGACCTACCGTAGTTCAATGTCGTCATGAAGCCGCGAACAACAAGTTGTAGTATTTGTAGCCTGACTGTTATCACCCGTAATCACCAGGTGTTGACCCAATGCTGATTTAATGTTGGGCCAGCGTGTGTGACGCTGGCCCAACATTAAACCGGCATTGGCCAGATGTGTCGTGTTTGCCTTGCGACACCTGTCGTAGCACTAATGAGTAATGTGCAATGGACATGGTACCATGCGCAGAAGGTTGACTACTGGCCGTTACATTTAGTCAAGTAGAAAAATCCTTCTTTGAAATACTTTATATAGAAAATAACGCCATCTGGCTAAAAGAGGGACAAAATGGCCCACATTTGGGAGAAAATAAATTTCAATAAGCGTGTAGAAAAGGTTTTATGCCACAGGTTGTCTTGATAAACATTTAGTCTTGAAAATAGCACATGGTTTTATACTGATATTACAACGACATTTTGAGGTGTGGTATGTTTATCATGTTGATAGAGGTAGTCCTTTGAGCTTCAAGGGTTACCTACATTTCTAAGATTGATGATCTCCTTTGAAGGGTACTTTAACGCACCATTTATACATAATAAATCCTGGCGTATAGTTCGTAAGGACCAGTCAAATATATTTTTGTAATTTCATAGTAGAGACATGCCTATTTGCATTATGCCATTAGCGATACTATTTTGATAAGGAACAAAAGTTACAGTTTTCCTCATGTTTAGTTTTTGCTTATCATAAGTTATACAATTTCAACTCTATATTTCTAATTTTGCACAGCCGTCATCTGTGGTTACGAACAAACTCCCCTTTTAGAAATAAAAGCAGTGGTTTTCAAAAAGCTTGGGATACAACAGTTAAATTATACTTTTTTTCTCCTGATTGGTCGAGGTTATGACATGGAAGGCACCATGGACACTTTTTTCGGCAGTGATTATCAGCAAGCATTTAGCAAATATTGAGATCACCAAAATAAGAAGTGACTCACCCCATTTATTGTTTCAGAAAGTGATATATCCACCAATGGCGGATTTCCTTTAAATTACATTCTTAGAATTAAAAAAATGTCCATGGGGCACAGTAGTCATTTATGTTTCAAACAAAATCTAAAGTGTGCAAACCAATAAAAATATGCTGATTTATATTTCAGCATTAATAGCACTGATAATTGATAATCGAAATGCATGAAAAATGTTGCATGAGGTACGATGTTCATTATGGGGCAACATTAACAAAAAGTGGGGCACTATGTCCATTGTGCACCGCCAATGATGCCCTGGGACCCCAGTGTTTAGCTCATGTGAGATGGAACTCTCATATGTAATTATCATATGTAATTATTGTCACACATAATAAAATAACTTTAAAAATGAATACTTGTGTCATAGGAACAAGCAGCCTGACATCACTTTGACTGGTTTTGGTGTTATAAAGAGTTATAAAGAGTTCATAGCGCTAACATTTACCGAGGTGGATCTAATATGTTCCAGCTATATTTGCATGCCAACCAGGCCATCTATAGGGTCGCACAATAAACAGAGATAAAATGTGAGATTTATTGAAATCAAAGTATAAATACCTGTGTGTACATTGATTAGATGTATCTGAAGCTCATAAAAGAGAGGAAATATTAACCGAACGAAAAGTTATAATACAGTGTCCCCGTTTTCTAAAAAGTTAAACTTTGTGAAACTTATTTTTACATAATCGGCTAGTTTGATCTACTTGAATATAACTATATAACTATACAACTCAGAATGCAAATGACAATTTTGACCTTACTTACGTCGTATGGCATGCAAATTAGATTCACACTTCCAGAAGGATCGTTAAAGTTTGCCTACCTCTTCTCGTCACACGAGCACTTGTCACAAATGAGTCGGGCCAACCCCGTGCTCCTCTACGGTGCCTGCCTGTTGGTCCACTTGTCTCCAAGTGCTTAATGCCGGTTGATAGGTCTGGACAGCGTTATAAAGCACACAGCCTCCCAACTCTGACCGACTTCTCACCAATATGTCGCATCCAGCACAAGACAAAATTAACTGGCGATAAACAATTAATAACACTCGCATACTTCCATTATGGTGGGTCCTGTTGGGCCCTCGCTAATTAGATTTATCGTGACCAGTTTGTCACATCGCGGCTGCAGCCTATTCATTATTACCCACGCTGTCACGCCGGCACAAAACACCTTACAACCATTATAACATAGAAGTTTTAGAGTGACAAAAATTATTGGCAAAAAATGAGTGTTGTGGTCGCGGCTTCATTCTCTATATTCAGCAGAAGAACCATAATGAAAGTAGGCCTCCATAGGTCTACATCGCACTAGACACAAAACATTGTTATAACATTAATTTTGTACGATGTTGGACCAACGTCGAAGATGCTGGGCCAACATTGTACAAATGTTTTCCAAATGTTTTGTGTTTGCTGGGAAGGAGGCCTACATAGATCTACATATCTACATATTTATTGTCAAAATGCCTCAGTCTATTGATATATTAACAATGAAAAATAACATTAACTGTTTAACCTTTACCCGCCGAGTTCTTATTTAAATTTCCACGACCGACAACTTCAAGTCAAGACTGAAGACTTCAAGACTGAACATGTCCTAGACGTGAAAATGAAATGAAATGAATCGGGCTTTAGGCCACCTTTGTGCACATATAGGCTAAACTGGGCCAGGAGAACCTCCTGAGGATGATGAGATGAATGAGATGACACTGTCCTCCTGACACAGGATTCGAAATTCGAGCCCTGGCGGTCTGAGGCCGAGCACGCTACCTCTCGGTCACGGAGGCTCCCCACAATACTGACTTTCACACGTGGATGGGGAAGAAACAGTTTTGTTTCTTTGAAACCGCCGAGACCGGGAACCGAACCCCGAACTCTGGCGTGAAAAGCAGCGGTGCTAACCACTACCCTAGGGCCCCCGCCCGTCCTAGACGTGGCCCGTCTTAGCCGTCGTTGCAGTGTGGCATGTCCTGCGACGCGATCCTAATGTCGCAATATTGCTTCCGGAACACCCCCTACACGGTCACCACTATGATCGCAGATATAGCTTACGACGCCAAGTCGGTAACAATCTTTCTGGTGTGACATGCTTCCGTCGTAGAACCAGCTTGTCTGCGATTTAAGCAATCGTGGGGAGTCTTTGTGGTATGTGGGAGCCTTTAAACTAGGTGGTGGGCTAGTCGCTTTCATTTTTTCTGAAACGTCTCAAAACCTATAAAATACCGTGATAAACTGCGTTGAATTCTCTGGCGAAATAAATTATTTAGCCAACATATCGTGCTACGTTGTTCCATTCATTGATTTGCTGTACATGACACGCGACACCTGCGATTTTCTGCCATTGAAAAATGAATCGATTTTTTTTTTAACTGTTTGCACATTATGCCACCATATGGCAGATGTATTATACAAACGCATCAGCGTTGTCACCATGACTGTTATCTTTTACTACAGGGCTACGGTGCATAATATCGAACTTTATAAATTCATCAGTAGGGCCCTACATATTGGCATATTGGATTAAGGTTCGCTGTCACAAATTTTTTTTTGAATTAGATAAGAGGCCCTCTATAATTTTTGTCGTCCTTTTGCAACCCTTTACCGGCTAAGTTCGTTAATTTAATTTACACTCGCTTAAAGTAGTGTCTCGCTACTGCGACCCACAACTTCAAGTGGGTGAAAATTATATACATAGGCCCTATAAAATTTTGTTCAATTTCAAACCAAACATTTCCGAAACTTGATGTTTAGCACTCAGTTCATTCTCAGTAACTGTGATTTAACCTGCTGATAAAAAATATTAAAAACGACAAAAGTGTGATGTGTCCCATGTGTCACTTTGGATATGAAAGGGTGTATCTGCCACTTTGAAAAGTGGCAGATACACCTTTTCATATCCAAGGTGACGAATTACAATGAGTCAGCCCAGCACCAACATTTGCATTGGGACTTGTCACTCACCACGTCGTAGCTGGCTATCTGCATCCAGAGAATTCCCAACAAACAATGCCACTTGTTTGTCAACGAGAGGTTTTGGTCACGTGTCTGGTCACCGGTCCGTTGATTATCCAAGGTTGATTTGCTACTTTATAGCGGCAACAGTCGCACATGGATTGTGTCGCAGCTCGGTCTTGTTTGCCTCGATTTCAGAAGATTAACTGAAAAGGTGACCCCGTCACCGATTTTGATTCACCCCATGACGTCACTTTACATCACCGTCTAATACATGTAATATTAGTTGACGCACCTCCCTGGTTGACGTATAGGACTATGGGACTATGCAGTAAGGCAATCTTAGAACAGTATTCTCAAAATGTTGATCCCAAGAAAATGTAAAACGTCGCTATCCACTGTGAGACAGTTTACTTTATGATAAGTGTTTTGTGCTGTTGTGGATCGTTTTGTTGACAATGCCCCCGAAATGACTTGTTAGTACACGCGCATTGAGAGTATTGACAAGGTATCCTGACATCGCAAACATGTATAGTGTGGGCATACGTGTGCATATATTATGGTCACTCCTGTGTTTATATTACAATAGGTGTGGCCGCAGTCCGAGAGAGTCACGCAATCCTTATTTAGCATAAAAGCGAGGCTGAATATCTAAAAAAATATTATGCATCTGTCTTAAAGGAACTCAAGCAGGATAAAATCATTAAAAAATCGGTGATTTTCTTTTGGCTTCCTTATATGACCATATATGACCGATTTCTTATTTCGGACATGCATGTTCAAAATAAGAAATACGGGAATTTCGTCTCTATATCTAGCCTAACTGGTGAATGCGCAGCACAAAAAATTTAAAAAAATTGCAGTTTTAGTCTATGGACATGTTTACATCATATGGTCATATTAAAAAGCCAAAATGAAATCACGGATTTTTTAAATGATTTTAGCCTGACTGAGTTCCTTTAATGTTATTCAGCTGGGCCCGTATTCTCGTACAAGTTACGATATATCGTAGGCTTCTGATTGGTCGAGATGGACATCTCGACCAATCAGAAGCCTACGATGGACATCTCGACCAATCAGAAGCCTACGATATATCGTAACTTGTACGAGAATACGGCCCCTGAGAATCTAACAAAAAATTAACATGTTTGACCTTTAACCCAGTAAACACAAAACATTTGTATGACATTTATACTATGCTGGACCAACGTTGTGACGACGTTGTATAAATAGATAAATGTTATACAAATATTTTCTGTTTACTGGGAAAGCGCTGAAATATTATTGTACAAGTCATGGAAACTAATGGGGTTTTTCAATTTGAAATCATCATAAACACTGATAAATCTCTTAGTTAGAGCTCTTTCTGTTTCATTTGAATAACTATGTTATGGGTCTATATCGGCCGTTGTAATTTTTGTAATGCTTTCAGTGCGTGGATCGTCTTTAGACGCGTCTATAGACGTCAGAATCTGACGTCTATACACGACGTCAGATTCTGACGTATAAAAAAACGTGTTTTCTGTGATTAATTGCAGTATGAGCTTGATATGAGCTTGCCGACGGTTGGTTACTACCTTTTCTAAAATTTTGGAAATTAAACTCAAGTTGTATAATTTTCCAGTTCGTTTTAGGGAAGAGATGTATTTTGCAGTGGTCTAACATGCGCTTCTGTGAATTTTTTAATAAATGTACTGTTTCCATTAAACTGTTGATTATGTAAGTGATGAGTGTTATTGATTTGTCGAGATTTAATATGTTGGATTTGATTTCAGATTTTGCAATGATGAAATATTCGGTACTTTTTCTGGAAATTTGGAGCGAATAGTTTCAATTTTATCCACAAAATATGTCGAGAAATAGTGATTTTGCTGATGTGAATTCAGGCAGAGCAGGTGGTGGAATTCAAGCAGTGTGTTACTTTTAGAGTTCCATATGCATCGATGATTATCCGAATTTTCTGAAAAAAACATCAGATTATGTTATCATTCCGTTACAAATGTGCCCAGGGCCCGTATTCTCGTACAACTTACGATACATCGTAGGCTTTTGATTGGTCGAGACGGCCGTCTCGACCAATCAGAAGCCTACGATTTATCGTAACTTTACGAGAATATGGGCCCTGACGCTTGCAACGAGAACGATCTGTGCAAGATCTGCGCCATGTCGTGCAAAAAATGTTTCTTTGCAGAATTTCGGATTGCGATATGACAGCAAGGTGATCTGAAATACCTGCCGCTGAAAAAACTGAATCGATAGAATTGGAGATGCGTTCGGTGATTAAAAGATCTAGCCAATGACCATGAATAAAAGTGGGATGGAAAGTTAACATACTGCTTGAGAGCAAAACACATTGATTTAATTTATTGACTTTTCCATATGTAGGTTATATGCGGTGTAATTATATCAAATCAAATCAAATCAAATTTTATTACCACATTATATCCGTACAGGATTCAGGGTATATTATTATGCATTATTAGTGGTACATTATTATAATACATTGATGTACCTGTGTTTCTAAATTTCTGTTTAATGCTTATCAATTTGTAATGTATTTTATTATATACTTCAGTTTCTTGTGATATATTATGATGACTGTCAGTGAGAAAAAAATAATGAAAATATAGTTTTGAAAATTATGATTTCGTTTTTTTTGTCGCAAAAACTGAAAAACCGGGGTGGGGGTAAGGGTAATTGCATCATATTCATATAAACAACGAGAAACATTTTTATGAAATTAAAATAAATAAGTAAGTCTAAAAATGCATAACATTTGCGTATCGCGAAATTCTGGGGTTTTCATAAAAAATGAAGCATATATTTTGCAAAATTCCGGTTTAAAGAGACTGGCTCAGGCTAAAATCATAAAAAAATCGGTTATTTTATTTTTGGCTTCTTAATATAATGCCATATGATGTAAACATGTCCATAGACTAGAACTGCAAAAGTTTTTTTAATTTTTGTGCTGCGCATTTACCAGCTAGGCTAGATATAGAGACGAAATTTCTGATTTCTTATTTTGGACAACCATGTAAAAAATAAGAAATACGGGAACAATCTAGGAATTACTGCCGATAATTATGCCCATGTCGTAGTTTCCAGAATGATGATGCCGGTCAAAGAGTTAAGAGTGGCCCACCCTTCACCACTCCAACGTGTGTATCCGCACACAACAGCCACAGGTAGGAATGTCAATGTTGTGGAACAGATCGTCGCCTCGGGAATCAACTTGGAGGTGACATCGTCATCTTGGTACCGAAGGGTCGTATCTGTCACTTTGTGAGGTGGCAGATACAACGTTTCAACACCAAGTTAACGTCATGTCTCTTGAAAATCATGTTGCAAAATGACTCAGGTGCTCGCAAAATCTCACCATATTAAGTGGACCAAGCGATACTTTGTACATAAAGTGAAGTGACCATTTTGACCTAACTAGACTGCGTGTATGCTGCTCTGCAAAGCTAAAAGGCAGTATCTGCGTCCTTCTAAAGTAAGCAGATGCTGCCTTTTGGCTTTGCACGGTAGTATAGATCCACATAGGCCTATATCCGGATCCTGTTTCATGGCCTTGAATTCCTCGCATGACCGGATTATTAGGTGTTGTGTTGGGAAAGTGCATTTCGCTTATCTGGTGAATTAATGTATCATATCCAAGTGGTTCTCAGATTTGAACCCACCGTCATCACTTAACCCTTTAGACGAGGACTGTCTTTATACGTCAGAATCTGACGTCTATAGACCCCAGATTCTGACGTATAGAGCACTCCCCGCGCGGAAAAAAATAAAATATTTATAGTGATCGTAGACCCATAAGGTATTCAAATGAAGCGGAAAGAGCTAACTAAGACATTTATGATGATTTCAAATTGAAAAAAACCCTATTGTCTCCATGGTTTATACAAAAATATTTCAGCGATTCAAGGGTTAATATTATCTGGCAACAAGAGGCTACAAAATTGCCATTAAAGTGATACCTGTCGGTATCGAATCATCAGATTTATTAACCCTTACACTGCTAAGTACGACTATAATCGTTTTAATTTGTTTTGCTAGCTGATAAAATCAAAGTTATTGGGAATGAAATGAGTGATTAGGCATCAAAATTGACAATTGTTGAAAATGTCTCAAATTAAACAGATAATATTAGTAATTTTCACCCACTTGAAGTTGTGAGTCGCAGTAGCAAGTAAGTAGACACTACATTTTTGCTTTGAAGAGCAGAGCCGGAGTTGCGACCGATTGAAGACTACTACTAATGGTCATTCGTCTAATTCTGTTCCTCATCTCAATTTGGTTTCTATAAATCGGTATCATTATCCCATTCGAAAATGTATTGCTACCTCGATCTCTAATCGCAACAGCAACTTTGAACATATTCAAATCAGGCTGATTTCATAAAACTGCATAATGTAACAATCCATGCATAATATAATAAAGTTGAAATACATTGTCACCACTCTGACAGTGTTGGATTTTTGTTGTTGATGAAATTAACACATTAACTAAAGCCAACGTGATCATTTTAAGCCTGTGTTGGTTAAATTGTTCACATCAGTGTGTGGCCGCTCTACAATACGGGAATAGTGTGGTTTAAGTCTAACCTTTGAACCGCTAAATCAAATAATTTGAATTTTCACCCACTTGACCCACAACTTCAAGTGGGTGAAAATTACTCACATTTGTTTAATATGACACCAAACATTTGCAATTTTTGTTGTTTAAACGCTCATGCCGTTCCTAATAACAGCGATTTGATCCAGTAATAATTTCTGATAGAACGAATTAAAAACGGCTATAGCCGTGTTTTGCGAGTTAGGGGTTAATCAACAGCTAATATGACGCTTATCCAGCATTTGGCCAACATATACTGTTCCGATACTACTTTGTCGATATAGGACCTCGAGTAGGCTAGTCAGTGATGCATGTGATCCCGTCATAGTGCATGTGAGTCACTTCTCGCGTGAGTGTTTACCACTCAATTTGTAATTATGTGTAAAGTCATGTGGCAACCTCCACCACTGTGAGAGTGAATGGGACGAACCGAGACATTCACCCAGGGTTTGTTCAAGGTTGGGCCAGGGTCGTAGACGGTGGGCCAACATTGAAACAACGTTGTCTCATTGTCTCGTGTTTACTGGATAGTATGTCAAGATCAGTATACACATTCGCTGATGCTCAATTGACTGACCACTTAACCTTTTGTATTTCGGGCGTCATCGAATAGACCCTCATACGAGCGAGGACACTATAGACCTCAATAGGGTAATTAATCTGCTCAGTCGGCCTATTCAGTTTACTCTGAAAAGAAATGGTTCTCGCCAAATATCGAGGTCTTTTATTTTAACATGAACACATAACCCTTGGGCTTAACACACTAAACTATATATTCACGTATTATTTTTTAATGGTATTATATGGTCAACCAAACCGAAGTGCAATGGAAAGGCCTCACTCTGGTGGAACTACCTACGTCATCACGGTGTCCCCTGTACCAGGTAAGTATGCTTACTGTGGCGATCATAGACACTAGCCGAGTGTGTGCAAACAAAATATGGTTTATCACGGCCATTGAAAACCCTGTTGTATTTGCTAATTAACACAGTAAATCGCACCGGGAGTTCAAATACACTTTCAGGACCATTGCCAACTGCATTATAGCGTTTGTAGACCGCTCTTTGTTCGCATTCGCCTAAAATCATCTGAACACTTTGGGGGGATTCAAAAAGCCTAGTAATTGTTTCATGAATTCGTTTGTTCCTGCTAGTCTATCTGAAAAAATGATTGATATTCCCTATTATTTGTGTTTGGTGAATACACTAGAAACGCGTCATCTACCATAAAGTTGTAGTCTTATGTCTTCGGGCATTTCTCAGAACATGTCTGTGAAAGAAGCTCAATTGCCTTAACCTGCAATGTTTCCACCTAGCAATGTAATACAATGAAGTATGAATGAGGGGGACTTATTTACCATTCATGATTGTGTTCACCGAGTAGCCATTCAAAAGGGTTTCCGGTGACGTCACTGCGTTTCACAGAATGAGCCCTGTAAATCCATAGTCAGCCAGAAAAATCGGCAATCTTTATGTGACAACTCACACAAAGTTATTCTTGTCATTAACCATTTTGCATGAAATATTGGTATACAAACATTATCCATTATTTTATGGACAACCAATGTTTCCATTAACATTATGAGACATATATATTATGTAGACTAGCTATGTAAAATTACGCAATGTCATTTAAATGTCACATACATAATATCACATACATAATGTCATGTGGATGGCTACCTTTAAGATACTATGATATTCTTAAGAAATAACCGTTTTAGAGTGTATAATATTTGTATTGCACAAATTAAAAATCATGAATTTATGTTTAATATAAAAGAGCAAGTGTCATTTGGGCCTGCAGCCTTCATTAAATAGCTTGTATTGGTAAACGTGTTATTTCGCGCCATATCAGACGTGTAGTTGAAAACACATAGGTCTAAATCTGTAAAATTTGGTTTAACAGATGTAATTAATTTACACTTAAAGCAGTGCTTAAGAAATGTCACACTCCTTATGTACAACACTATTGTTGTAATCAGAATAGCATAAAATTATATAAATACCATCTGAACACAACGATAGGCACTCCGATAAGGCGCACATGTTCGAGATAGCAGAGGAAATACTGACCCTTTTTTCAAAGAACGTATTGTTATTCTTTCCTATATTTTTGTTACATACACAGATAGTTTTCACGTATTCCTAACTTGACATTCGAGATAAATAAATAGACAGTGGAGACAGTTCTGTCGTGCATAGCCAAAAGGTAGTAACTGCTTACTTTACAAGTAAGCAGTTACTGCCTTTTGCCTTTACAGAGAAAAATTGTCGCTGTGCTCCGATCACTCTGGTGCGACACTTTAAATACATCATCAAGGGGAATAACTCAGGTTTACTCAATCAATGAAAGAGTCATTATTGTCTTTTCGCTTATTTATTCAGATTTTGATTGACTTAACAGGAGATAACAACATGCAACCCAGATTTTCTTGGGGACGCTACAATTAGCTGTGAAACGACAGCGTACATTTTGTTTATAATGTCGTGCAAAGCCAAAATGCAGTATCTGCTCACTTCACAAGTAAGCAAATACTGCCTTTTGGCTTTGCAAAGCAGAATAGCTCCACTTTTCAGACCCACACTAATGCAAACTTACATTGTCCTGGAGGGTGACAGCAGCGTCTGGTAAATGTAATACCAGGTTTCGTTATCGGAAATGTGGCGATGGGCTGGATATCTCTGTCGCCTACTCTTGGTAAACTATAATTAATCAAATCAGCATTGTTCGGTAATATTGTTTTATTTTTTATTGACTATGTTATATAGCATAATCTAGAAATAAAAATTCATATGTGCCAACCTCACGGGGCTGAGATTTACGATAATTATGGCTCATACTGACTTTAATTGCCCAGTAAACACAAAACATTTGTAGAACATTTGCACAACGCCGGCCCAACGTCTTCGACAACTGTTTTGTGTTTACTGGGAACTGGCTAGGCTGATGTATGTCACATCGCCCCCCCCCCCATGTTATGTATATATTTCACTGAAATGAGCGCTAGAAAACATTTGCTTAACATTTATACAACGTCGGCCCAACGTCTTCGACGTTGGTCCAACATTGTATAATAGTAATACGAATGTTTTGTGTTCACTGGGATACGCAGGCCGACATACGATAACATTCTTTCTTTATTTCTTCTCGTCAATTGGAAAAACTGAGGGCACACTCGTGTCAAAATATAATTTAATTTATTTTACTCGGGTAATACAAATCTGAAAAAATATAATTATAAAATATTTTTAAAGCACTGGTGTATATCATTATTGCCAACCGATAAGAGTCATCTGGTCATATCAATTTTATAATCAAAATTGCATGGGCATTATTTAAAAAAAAGTAAGTCTGTGCAGGGACAACAATCCAGGCCTATACTACATGTGAAAAGCTAAACGACAGTGGAGCACTGCGGAGCATTTTCCTTGTATCACAACTACATATTGTTGTTACTTTTCATATTTTGATTTATTTTGTAATCAGATGTAGGTGTGTACACAGATGCCTTGCTGTATTGCACGATCAATTAACCTAAGTTGCTTGTCAACATACAAGGCGACTTATTGATTTGTAGGTGTGCGGTCCAGTGCACCGTATTGTGTTACCATTCAGCAAAATGAACATTAACCCTTGAAGCGCTAAACGCGACTATACTGCTCTGCAAAGCCAAAAGGCAGTATCTGCTTACTTGTAAAGTAAGCAGATACTGCCTTTTGGCTTTGCACGGCAGTATAGTCGTTTTTTAATCTGTTTTATTAGCCGAGCAAAGCACTGTTAGTGGGAATGAAATGAGTGTTTAAACATCAAGGTTTGCAAATGATTGGACTCAAATTAAACAAATATGGGTAATTTTCACCCACTTGAAGTTGTGGGTCGCGGTAGCGAGACGCAACTTCAAGTGGGTGAAAATTCATTTTATGTCATTTAGCGCCCTAAAGGTGAATACACGCTAGTTGTACATATAATAAAGGGGGCCATTTATTGTGATAAGATATATAAACAATATCCGGCACTAGTATACAATCGTGAATAATCAGAAGATGAAAATGAGGCCATGGCAAAGCATTTAACTAAATTATTATGGTATTATGTTTGATGGAAGTATACATATACTATATCGTATCTATCACATCGAGCCATCTTATCAAGTCATCTTACAATGCCAAATGCATGTTTATTGTCACTTTGTTTCATTTCATTTTCTTTTCATTTTTTTGGATTTGGTATTAAATTTTTATTTTTTGCTTCCAAATATTTGCCATACAACTTCGTATTATTTGCTTCACAATCATATGTTTTGTGAACAGCTGTTCCAATAATATCATGTACTCTTTTCAATAATCCGTTCTTGTGCATATCATAGACATAACACAACAATCCACGTCAGATCATACAATCTATAGACATAACGCAAAAATCCACGTCAGATCATACAATCTATAGACATAACACTAAATCCACGTCGGATCATACAATCTATAGACATAACACTAAATCCACGTCAGATCATACAATCTATAGACATTACACAAACATACACGTCAGATCACACAATCCATAGACATAACACGAAAATCCCCGTTAGATCATACAATCTATAGACATAACACTAAATCCACGTCGGATCATACAATCTATAGACATAACACAAAAATCCACGTCAGATCATACAATCTATAGACATAACACTAAAATCACGTCAGATCATACAATCTATAGACATAACACTAAAAGCCATGTCAGATCATACAATCCATAGACATAACACAAAAGACAAAAATTCACGTCAGATCATACAATCTATCATTATCATATTAACATTGTTTCAGTGTGGGAAACATATTCACTGTTTTCATCTAATTATATTTAATATACCCCACTTAAAGTTGCACGCAACCCTTGTGTGTCAGAACTTTAAATATACACACGATTAATTAAATTTGATTGAGGTGTAGTGAAACGTGTGATATTTTTCACGATTTTATATACTATTGATATGTAGGCCTATTTGTTTAATTTGTTGAATAAACTGGTTTAATATTATTTTCAACATGCAATTTTTATATTCCACATCAAATTTGACCATATATAAAACATTCGTTGATGTATTGCCAGAAGAGCTTATATTACCTGCAAGACTCATGTATCCTGCAGTCTTCAGAGGTATTCGTTGACTGAGGAAACAACTTAGTCTGCCGCTGTCAGGATGGACACACATATACGACTGTGTAGTTCTAACATTAATCTTAATGTTATAATATATTATCATATGCATTCATCTTTCAGATAATATTTTATTAACTACAATGAGGCTAGTTCAGAAATATACAATACATTCAAAGTATCAGTAAATGAATGAATGAATGAATATATGCCACTTTTGTGTATATACAGGCTGAACTCACCATCATCATTTATCAGCCTTCCTCCACGATCAGTGTGAGCTGCCCTGATTTATTTCAATATAAGAATTATGAATATTTTACCAGCCAACAGGGACACACTTAACTCTTTAAAGCGCTAAGCACGACCATAGTCGTTTTTTATCTGTTTTATTGACCGATTAAATCACTGGTTTTTGCGAATGATATGTGTAGGCCTACTTAAACATCAAGATTTGCAAATGTTTAGTCTCAAATTAAACAAATATGAGTAATTTTCAACCACGAAAGGTGGAGAGAAGGTGGAGAGAAGCCTTTTTGTCAATATTCATAAAACTACGTTTTCAATTTGACATGGATCTATAAGGTCTGTCCCTGTATAAACAATGTTAACAAAATGTTATGCATTAGGTCTACATCAATATTTTCCCTCTCTTGGGGTAAACTGACAATAGAGGTTATTATATAATGTAAACGTCTCATGTTTTCTCGGCAATTGCAGCCCAGTGGGCAGCTTGATGTCAATTTGTCAGGTTTCATTTATGCTAATTTGATATCAAATATGTAAAGATTTTATGAAAATTGTGTAAATATAATTTTAATTTTCTTTTGCACTGCACTTAATGACAGTGTTAAATTAGTGAGATCTAAGCTGTTTTTTTACTGTACACAGATTTACAGTGTCACGATCAATTGACGTCAAGCCAGTGACATCAAATTGATGTCAATCCTCAGACATCAAATTGATATTACTTTTGAATCAATCTGTCAACCATTATATGATCTCACACAACTATTTACAATCCCATAGACTTACATGTACATGCTAGACCTCACAGACCCATGAGAGACCGCCGAAAATGATTAAAACTATTTATTCCTTCAAACTTCATGATGTTTTAATTCAAAGATTACCGACAAATTTGCCAAAATTCAAAGTGGCCGACAGAAATTCAAATGGCCAATATCACAAAAACGGTCTGAGGCTGAAAATGTCGGCCCATTGGGTCATAATGATACATAATATACAACCCCATCCAAAATGACTGACACTTTTATTGAAATTCACAATAACCGACCAGTGTCAATATGTGACAGTGCCTTACATCACAGGTAACGCCACTCGCATGCGCTGTAATTTCAAGAGCATACCCAATGAATGTATGAAAGCGATATCACACATTTTAATCAAAACTTAATATTTTAAACATTATATTATATTAAGCATATATAAACATATATTAATGTCATTATTAACACTGTTCTACAATAAGCTGCATTTTGCTGACTTTAATTGAGAGACATATTTTCCATTCTTCACATTCACTTTCCTTTGTTGAGCTGTGACCTCAAATAATTAATATCTGAAGAATGGAGAATTTATATCTGTGTGGTATCACATTCATATCTTCATTGTATATACTCAATTACAGTTGATAAGAGTGACGTCACCTGTGCCTGAATATTGATAAGAATACTGGTCAATCGTCTGTCACACTTGTCCAACATTAGAACAACACGGGATCAACTTTTCTATAGGCCAACAATATAACATATAGGGTGACTGTGCGTGTTTGTTGGACATATACTTTCAGGCCAATTGAGTGTTTGAGAATTAGTGCTTGATACACTGTTTGCACGATTTTGCGCATAAACAGGACCCCCAACTAAATAGTTCAGTTTTAATCACTGTGTGGCGCTTTGCAATAGAAAACAGTGTGACAGGACTCCCAACTAAATAGATCAGCTTTTAGTCCCTGTGTGGCGTGTTGCTATTGGGAAAGGTGTATTGGGAGCTAACATGTCAGACTGACATAATTTGCAAGTGCCAATTAACTTTGGGTTGCAGTAATATTGTTTACAGGGACCTATCAAGACGCATGATTTAAACACGTGACATAACAGATTTTAAATGCTGCCAACCAGGGCAGAATACCGCCAGCAAGTGTAAAGCACCATTATGGTGAAAGATGATTTATTTACAAATATTTTAAAATATGTTGTAATGGGTGCTGGTGTATGATGGCTCCCCTGTAGCCAGGTAACGAAGAGTGGCAGAAATTTTCAATCCAGGGCAAGACGCTGTTACTCAAGATACGGGTTCAGGCCTCCCACCACCTCCCCATCCCAGCAAACACAAATCATTTGTTAAGCATTTAAACAACGTCGGCCCAACGTTTTCCGACGTTGGTCCAGCATTGTATAAATGTTATACAGATGTTTGCTGAGATATATAGTTATAACTCTGGAGTAATACGTAGGTAATATAATTGTGTAGCCTCCCAGCAAACACGATACATCCACCCAATGTTTGACCAATGCTGGCCCACCGTCTACGACGTTGGCCCAACATTGGTCAAACATTGGGTAGATATGTCGTGTTTGCTGGGCTATTTTGTCTTCTTTGTGCAATTTGATGTAATAAATCAGGTATCCACAGCAACCAGCTTCTGACCTACACACTTCTGCGTCTCTGTGTGATTTCTTTCTTTCAACTCTTTTTTTTTATTAAAATAAGAAAGGCCGCAGCCAAATAATAAAGATGTTTTCCTCACTCACTGCATGACGAATTAATGTTCATAATGTTTGCTTAAATCATTATTATGGCTCTAGTTTAAAAATCCTAATGCGAGGAACAAATAAATGAAATATATAAATATAATTATGTTATTCAATAATTATTAGTAAAACGATTTTCTTCGCTTTATATGAAGTTTAGGCAGCAAATGGAGTTTCAAATGAGCCAAATTATCAAAGACCAGTCAAGCATGGAAACGGTTAGGTCCACATTTCTCCTGAGAGAATCGGTTGTTCCGGTTGCGGTCAAGAGTCCACCACCTATGTGTATTGTGGACCAGACAGTAACTGTTGATCACCACACCTCTGCTCCACCCAGCGAATGGCAAAGCAAACACTCTAAATTCAGGTCCAGTCATGTTTAGAGCCAGCCCTTAGACATACGATTGGTGGAGATCAAAGCTCGTATTTATCATTCTATTAAAATAAATCCTACTGATTTTATTGACGTATTGAAAATCAAAGACGGGGGTCAGCAAAACCGCATAAACCTCAGTTTTCATCTAAAATGATGCATGTCGTATCTCAACGTTGTCTAATTATATCTACAGCTTTATCGTTGTCTTTATTATTCTGCCGCAATTCCCACCTCATGAAAAGGAGAGCGGGCTTGTTTTATAAAATCATTATGATGCGCCATCTCGCAAGCAAAAGCTCACAACGTCAGTTTTTTAACCAGTCAATTTTTTCTGAAATATGCGTTTATGCGACAAGATTGCTTAACCTTTTCAACGCTAAACACAAATATATTCGTTTCAAACCCGTTTTATAAAATGTCATTCGGAATAATTAATAAATGTGTGTTCAAACATAAAAATTTGCAAATGTTCGATGCAAAATTAAGCAAATATGAATAATTTTCACCCACTTGAAGTTGTGGGTCGCAGTAGCGAGACACAACTTCAAGTGGGTGAAAATCACTTTTATTATATTTAAATTAGATAATGTAGGCGCGGGTAAATGGTGAACATAATTCAGAAGCACATTTGCGATTTTACATAACTCAAAAACAAACATGTTTATAATAATTATACTAAAAGTTGTGTGTGGTTCACTTGATGTGTCTGAATGATAATTACGTGTTTGAGAAACTATTTGATGTACTTTACCATCGATATATATTGATTGGTTGTGTGAAGGGCCCAGCAATTCTGACACGTGGTAATAAAACGCAGATTTCACGGTGGAATTATAAAATTAAAAAGAGTATTCCAGATCAAATTTAACGTAACTCTTTAAGTGCTAATCGCGTCTATAACCGTTTCAGCCTGTTTATTTGTAAGTAAAACAAGAAAATCTGATGTGGAAATGAGTCAGATTGACATATGTTTTAATTCACATTGTAGGCTGCATAATTATGTCAGTATTTTATGCCCACTTGAAATTGTGGGTCGCGGTAGCGAGACACAACTTCAGGTGGGTAAAAAAAATCATTTTAAAATGTAGTGCTTGAAGGGTTATTTTGTCGTCCCTCTGGAGCTAAATTGGTGAATTAAATTTGTCGTAGTTCATGTATAAATAGACATACCCGGTCTTTTTTAAAAACAGTTTATTCATATAAAAAAATAATAGCCACTATTTATAGTTTCTTTGAAATATACAGTGTATAATTTCAAATTTCGAAAATATTATTACTAGAGGGTAAATAGATTGCATATCCTGATGACGTACATAATTTTCTGAAACTAATACACAAGTAGTATAATTATGACATAGCTTAGGGTATATGATGTGTGCTGATATGTTACATGACTATAGGTGTATGCAGTTCAACACAAAATATTAATATTGTTATGTCATGGAATTCTTATATTATTTATTGTTCATTCTACTGCTTCTCTGTATTAAAGGCCTACCTACAAATACAACAAATAAACTATGTTTGAAACACATATTATGATATGACGAAGTGGTACTTAAAGGCTCATTGATATGATAAAATATAATGCCCCTCGTGTATTATTAATATTAGAACTGTTTTATATACAACAAATAACCTTCAAGTTATATTTTCTTTTGAGCTTCAGGGTGTAGGCCTATATTATATGCATTATAACGTAAAATGATGATTGTCAATGCAAAGATTACATTTGGGTGACATAATTATAGCATCACAGTGAATTTGACAAGAAAAAATTAAAAGTCCGTTTTCATATATGTTGACGTCTGAAGTCGATCCCCGCACTGTAAGAGTAAACATATTTATAATGGCCGTAGACCCATAACATAGGAATTCATATAAATCAAAACGAGCTAACTAAGACATTCTTGATGATTCCAAATTGAGAAAAAACATTTGGTCTCCATGGCCTATACAAAAATAATTCTGCGTTTTAAGGGGTATAATGACTGTAACAGTTGTTAGGAAAGCATAGTGTCATGTTTTATCACAGTAGTAGGCCTAATGCTCCTTGGTAGATTCAGTTTAATGGAGGCAAGTGTCCACACTGAAACAATGTAGTATCTATGAATCATTCAAATTCATATCTGCATTGCATGCTGCTGGTCATAACTCTAATATACAAAATCATTTTATTTCATTTAAATAATCACCACTCTGAATTACACATTGCTTGGAAACTTTGCCTACGTAACTCTTTTTCAACTCAATCTTATTGTCTTTCTGTAAAAGTCAAATTTGACAAGTCTCTGTTTAGATTGGAGTACATCTATGCATGTTTTGGCGGTAGCGTGTGTGCTCTCACTATTTTAGAATATATCTATCAAGGCCTGGCCCTAGTGTTACTTCTAGCATGCTCTTCCACACTGTTGCATCATTTTTTAGCTGGTAGATGATTACATGCTGGTAAATTAGCTGGTAGATGATCACGCGTTGGCGTGATGACATTGAATTGGTAGCTTGGCCTCATCTTGGACTTGACTACACATTTGTAGTTCTAGCATCAATGTAGTCTTCTATCTTGTACGCTGGTGGTTCGTCGCCTCCTTTTTCGGCAGTTTTTGTTGGAGCCGCTGTGATTGGCTGTCCGCCATTTTTGTTTTGTTGCTCCGCCATCTTCTTCTGTTGCATCATCGCGATCACCGTTTCTAAACTATCAGCGTACAGACCCGCCTCTGCTGCGTTCCTGTACAAGCGACGACCGAAAATTGAAAATGGCACCATAACCAGCACCTGTAGTAAGTGGAAAATACCTGTGAAACAATAAAAAAACATATTGAAATAGTGGTCCTACCGTACTGTTGTGCAAATACTTTACAAGTGAGCAGATACTGCTTTTTGGCTATGCAGAAAAGTTGTGCATTGTACAAGATGCAAGATATTTTTACCTGGCTGATATAGCTATGATGATTTATATTAGAGAAAATATTATTATATACACTAGATATGATTGGGATACATCCGTATTTTCCCGTGGGAGTTTTTTGTCACGATCATTTATCTACCAGCTACTCCCAGAGTTTTTATTGGATCAGAATAAGGCGACGTCCATCACTCCACAGGAATATATCTTGTATGTACACAGCAAACAAAAAATATTTGTATAACATTTATACAATGCTGGACCAGCGTCGAAGACGTTGGACCGACGTTGTCCAAACGTTATACAAATGTTTTGCGTTTGCTGGGATGTACACACCTATGTCACACAGCAGTACCAAAGGTTGCCTCATTGTTGACCCATCGTCTAGGACGTCGGCCCAACATTACAGCAATATTGGGTCAATTACTCGTGCCCGCACCGGCATCTCTTCACGTAACTCTGCCGACTTCCACTGGCGGACTCTCCCGTATTCAAAGGGTCAAGTGCAGACTAACGTTTGTCTAACGTAATTATAGTTTTCTATATTTTATTTTCAACACATTAATTCTAGCCAAATTAATAACTTTAGATACAAGATTTTCACTTCTGCCCTTCTCCACCTAGTTTTAGCCAAATTCAAGCCTAGCCAGGTGCATCAATAGTCATTCAATTTTATTTTTTACTAAGTACTTTAGTCTAATGATATTATAGTAACAAAAAAATCATTTAACTATTTTTTAATGCATCGGGCAAAAAAGGATTTTTTTGAACATGACTAGAACTAGGTGTTGGGCTAGTCCCTTTAATTGAACAGACACTCACGATCGCCTCTGACTTTTGATGGCAGCAGTGGAGTGCACGGGATGACTCCTTGGACGACCAAAAAATTGACAATGATGCTCGGGAGGATGGTGAACACCAGCATCAGGGGATAGCTCACGAACTTTGGTATCATCCTAAACTTCATTAGCACCGGCAGGCAGGCTCTCTGCATGACCACCAGCCCGTAAATTGATGTGAATGTTGAAACGAGGTTGATAAGTGTTATCCACAGGTACACGCTCTGCGGTCTCATCTGCAAAAAATAAAAGTCACATTGAGGCTCATTTACAAAATTGACCAATCAAACAACAACTCTAAGGTTTCACCGTTGAGTTATCAGTTTTGAATATAGCCTAGCACATCTTGATCTTAATAAATTACTTTTTTACCCACCTGAAGTTGTGTCTCGCTACCGCGACCCACAACTTCAAATAGGTGAAAATTAGTCATATTTCTTTCATTTGCGACCACAAAATAGTAAATCTTGATGTTTAAATGCACATTTGATTTCCATTAATAATTATTTGATATGACAATAAAAGGGATTTGAAGTGGTTATAGTCGTGATTAGCGGTGAAAGGGTTAACCCTTAAAGCGCTGAATATTTAAAGGGCTTTTTTCAATTTGAATTCATCATAAATGTCTTAGTTAGGTCTTTCCGCTTCATTTGAATACCTATGTTATGGGTCTACGGCCATTAGAAATATTTTCATTCTTACAGTGAGGGGATCGACTTTAGTCGTCAGAATCTGAATTCTAGAGACGTAAGATTCTGTCGACTAAAGTCGATCCCCGCATTGTAAGAGTCAACCCTTTACGAACTTGAGACATTTGCAAATATGCTTATCGCTCATGTGAATCACAATAGGCCTAACAGTGATTTGGTCGGATAATAAAACAGAATAAAATCGACTAGTCGTGCTCAGCGTGCTCAGATGATTAATCTTACCGCGCCTGATATGTAGGTGCCGTTCGCCCATAAAATAGCTGCAGCAAAGAATAAAATAGGTCTGACAATAGCCACCTGGAGGACTAGCACCTGTAGTTTGAGAAACACTGGTCTGAAAAATAAAATATCAGTCTGAACAGACGCTTGTATAATAAAGGAAAATAAGTTCCGGTACATTATAAACAGTTGAGTTGCACCAATGTCAACTGCGTCGGTTCAAGCACGAATATGACAGATGGTAATCTGATAAACCCTTCTTATTGACCGCCTGTCACACACAGGGTAGGATATATTCCAATTGGAAAAATAAGCATCAATCCTTAAGAATTAAAGTCAAAGCTAGTTGCACTGCCATATGGAGTTCGACAGGGCTCTGTACTGGGACCACTGCCTTTTACCTTATACACTACACTACTCATCTCCAGTTTTGACCTGGAGCAGCTGCATCTGTATGTCGATGATACTCATATTTACTTTCCTTATTAGTTTCAAGCGATAATTTAACCCTTAGTTAAAGCGCGAAAATGAAATAGTTTCAATCTTTACCCTCTTTAAGTTGTGTCTCGCTACCGCGACCCACTTAAAGTGGGTAAGGAATATAAATGTAATTATAAATGTACAATGTGTATAATATATTTAATCCTCATTTTTCTTTCAAATTTTGTTTTAAGGAAAAAAAACCCGCTGAAAACGGCTAAAAACGTGATTAGCACTTCAACCCTTAAAGCGCTGAAATATTTTTGTATAAATAATGAAGACCAAAAGGTTTTTCGATTTGAAATCATCATCTGATTCATTTGAATACCTATGTTATGGGTCTACGGCCATTAGAAATATTTTTACTCTACAGACGTCAGATTCTGACGACTAAAGACGATCCCCGCGTTCTAAGGGTTACTAATTAATGGGCTTTTTTGTATGGGTTACATGATTCAACTTGAAACTTAAGGCGACACAATCAAGCTAAAATCATTAAAAAATCAGTAATTTTATTTTTGCTTCTTAATATCCATGGACTGAAATTGCCGAAGTCTTTTACATTTTGGGTTGCTGTGGCAACGTAGCAAGTAAGTGTGCCGAAAGCCCCCTTTGGCAGTTATTCCTGTATTTCTTATTTTGGACATGCTTGTTTGAAATTAAATTTCGTCAATATCCTTTGCTTAAAGGTGATCTATCACCCCTTATATGGTATGAATAATTATGTCCTTATATGGGGCGATTGGCTATCATGTGACCCTCTCAGAGGGTCACATGATAGCCAATCACCCCATATATGGGGTGATTGGCTATCATGTGACTCTATCTCTCAGAGGGTCACATGATAGCCCAATTACCCCATATATGGAAACACTTGTGCCCCATCTTGTGGCAACTTTGATTTATTTGTCACAAATTTATTCATACTATATAAGGGGTGATATGTCAACTTCAACTGTTAGATGCGCAACACACAAACTTACGCAATCCTAGTCTATGGATATGTTTACATGTTATGGACATATTAGGAAGCCAAAGTAAAAATACAGATTTTTTGATGATTTTTGCCTGATTGTGTCGCTTTAACCCTGGCAACACAGGGTTACTTCTCTTTAATGGGGTCCAAACATCAACACACAAACAATATTAAATATTTTCCCATGCATAATTCTTGACCAAAGCACAAATCAATCAACGTGAGCTAAAAACCTTGATGTAGTAGTTGACAGTATATCCTGAATTTTGAAAACACATCTCCCAAACATACATGCATATCATGCTTTCATTATATCCGTGACCTGCGTCGCATTCAAAACAGTCTAAACTTAGCTCTTGCCAAACAAATTATAATTGAAATAGTCAGTAGTAAATTAGATTATTGTAGTGTAGCACATTCCTTCAACAACATCCCAGAAAATGACATCACTAAGTTGTAACGAGTTCACAACTGCCTTTCTATGTCTTAGTCCTTTACATTAATACAATTACATTCGCTTCCTCTCAAATTTTGTGTTTATTTTAAAATAAGCACTATAATTTGAGAATCACAACTTATAAAGGATCCTTTACTCTCTGTATAATACTGGGTCTAGAGTTTTCTATTGCGGGCCCAACCCTGTGGAACGATCTACCTATGCCCTTACGAAATACCCAAACGATTTCAACAATGCTGAAACTACTTAATCTCATCTTGAACCTCTTTATAGTGCTTCGTTCATCTCCCTGTTTAACTTAAACTGGATTATGGAACATGCTCTTGTCAGGTTTTGCCAGATTTACAAGAACTTTCAAAAATATACACCATGGAAATATACCCTATAAAGGTCATTTACGCTCCGAGACCAATAAAACACATGTGCAGCTATGTACAACTCGCATTAAAACATTAAATTATAATATAAACCATCAAGTAATTAAACCAGAAGTCATAAAAGTAAATGATTGTTTTGGTAAACTTACTTGACCAGAGGAAGAGTGGGTAGACACGGACAACAGCAACAGCAAGGGGGTGACTGGAAGGCAGCCTTGGCACCCTTTAATAGTTCAAACATCTTGTCCGTTCCCCCCAAGTAATCTACAGTCAGCCTCATGAATTGATATAGACAAGTGGAAAAGAACCTGCAAGGAGTGGAAATGATTTTAAAACAAAATCATTCACCGCGATCGAAAGTAATGTAACAGATAATAGTTTTATGTTCTATGTTTTTTTTTGTGTTGAAATGTTTAATTTTTTACTCTGGTATCCATATCTAGTAAAATACAATAACATCAATGAGAAATAATTAGCGAGTTAGCATTATCAGTTATGTTATTGCTCCACCAAATTAGTTATAATATTATTCTAACTGGCCCATAGCATTTCTCCAGCCTTTTAGTCTCAAAAGTGCTAATCTGCTCTGCTAAGAGGCAGTATCTGCTTACTTGTAAAGTAAGAAGATACTGCATTGTGGCTTTGCATGGCAGTAATCTGCCAATAGGCTGATAGTAGCTTTTTTCAAACACCTTATTAGTACTTAAAACAAATTTGGATGCAAACAACCTGTAGTGTTTTTTAACTGATCAAATATTTATCAGAGAGGTTGCTTACAGAGGCTTGAGATATCAAGTGAAAAGCAAAATGCAACACGATAAAAATGAATCTCTCGTATTTGGCAAAAAGAATGGAATAAACCCCTGCTATAAAAATGGTTTCGATAAAACCACAACATTTCAGATCGAACAAACGATAAGAGTGTATTTTCATTTGTTTCTGTGGGCTGGGCCAACATCTCGTGCTGGCAGAAACCGAGAGGAATTGTAGTGCTAAAATTAGTCGCAAGTGGTTGCCTAGCATCGACACCCCTTTAGGCGCTAAGCACGACTAATAGTCGTTTTTATTCTTTATTAGGCGTTCAATAAATCACTGTTATTAAGAACGAAATGTGTGTTTGAAAATCAAGATTTGCGAATGTTTGTTCTAAAATTAAACAAATATGAGTAATTTTCACCCACTTGAAGTTGTGGATCGCGGTAGCGAGAAACAACTTCAAGTGAGTGAAAATTTTAAAGCTCTGGGTCTCATATTCACAAGTTTAACCTCTGCTGGTGACTCATTTACTGAATACGACTGTTAACCCCTTAGAGTGCTAACAGCGTATGTGGGCTTGTATTCGAATCCCACTTCTGACACCATGTAATCAAGAAACAGCAACAATCATGGCGGGCCAGTCGAACACGTGTTTACTCACAACGCGTAGGCAATACATCACTGATGTGTATCCGATCAGTGCGAGCAACAATGATCAATGATCATTAGATATTAACATAGTTCTACAGTCTGTATCTGTTTTCAGCCTTTTAATTCTCACCTCCAGAAAAGGAAATGAGCACTAAATTAGCATACATTTTGATTCAAATTGTACATAATCATTTAAATATATTTTCATACACTCGACATGTTTTCTGGCAAATTTTGACGACCCACTTACTTTAACCACGGTGCTTGCGCCCTGGCCCACTGGACACACACCGTTGTATCAATAGTGAATAAACGTCGGTGACGTTAATCCAATGATGATACAACGTCTTTTTAAGAGTTTATAAAAAGTGGGGGGGGGGGGTTTCGTGGAAATCGTGCTGTGTTAATGAAGAACTTACACATGTCCTACAAGGTTAGACAATACACTGGCACGGGGTACTACAGCGGCCAACAAACCCGTTACTGCGAATACCTGAAAATGTGAGGAAGTGAAACAAAACAAATAAAATAAAACAAAAAGAAAAGTGCATATATAGTCAGAACTAATCACCAATCATTAGTAAATAACACAATTAGGCAAAGTAAATAAAAAAGAAATGAGGGTATATTAGGATCACACACAATTCACCACTTTGTTAAAGGGACATACCCAGGTCTAAAATCATCAAAAAATCTGTGATTTTATTTTGGCTTTTTAATATGACCATATGATGTAAACATGTCCATAGACTAGAACTGCAAAAGTTTTTTGAATTTTTGTCATATTAATAAGCTAAAATAAAATCACCGATTTTCTTATGATTTTAGACCTGGGCATGTCCCTTTAAAGCGTGTACTTCGTCACATCCCAGCAAACACTAGACGTTGAAGCAATGTTGGCTTTATGTTGGCCAACCCTCTACGACGCTGGCCCAACATTAAACCTACATTGGTTCAACGTCTCGTGTTTGCGGGGATAGACCAGCAGTCTGCCGTGCAACACCTAAAGGCAGTATCTGCTTACTTTACAAGTTATCAGATACTTCATTTTGGCTTTGCATAGTAGATCTGAATGGACAAGATATTCGTAATATACTAATTAGACATAACTGGTTTAGAAAACAAATACACAACACAAATATTGTAAAACAAACACTAATGATATAAACGGTAACTGTTAATAACAATTGGACAGAACAATACAACGCAACAATTAAAATAAAACAAACAAAATGATATAGACGTCAAGTGTTAAGACAAATTTAAACCTGTACGTAGGAGTCAAGTATGTATATGGTATTCTCTACCTTATTTAAAATACAACGGAATGATGAGCGGTAATTGGCGGACCGGTGATAATGACAGTCTGTACCACAACGGTCTATCAGTAGTCAGGGTAGTTTATACGTATATTGTGCTTGGTACGAAGGTTGTATAGTAAAACTTAATATTGGAACGTCAAATATAACATACACCAGTACACAGCTTTATACTTGGGTTCATACGTACACTAGATAAATCAGAGATCATGACTCACTTTCTCAACATCAGGGAGGCGTCACCTGGTGATCATTACAGTATCAATACTATAATATAATAAGTCATTTTAACGATCGTTTTTAATAAATTAGACTAGCTTCAACCCGTATTATAGTCACACATTATCATTCAATAAAAATACAAGGGCGGACCCAGGTGCGGTATCCAGGAGGTTAAGTGCAAAATTGCTTACAACATTGTATTCAGAAACTGCCAATTATTTCAGGTTATACTTCGAAGTTCCAACCTGCTTTTATTAGCGGAGAACACTGAGCATATTTGACGTGACACCCCAATAATTGGCGGAGTGCAAAAATATTATTTTTATTGTGTTTGCCATTCTTGGTACTAATATTTTAGTTCGCTAATTTTATTAGTCAGCGATCCAGAACATGATTTGGTGGACCGCTATACAGGAATATTAACCCTTTGCCTCCTAATCACGACAAAGGTCGTTTTTAATACACTTTATTAGCCCGATTAAATCACTGTTATTGGGAATGAAATGACTGTTTAAACATCAAGATTTGTAAATATTTGGTCTCGCGTTAAACAAAAGAGTAATTTTAAACTACTTGGGGTTGTGGATCGCGGTAGCGAGACACAACCTCAAGTAGTTGAAGATTTAAATTAATTCAGTTAGTAGGATAAAATAATAGATACAAATGTTATGGAACTCGGCCTAATACAAACGGAATTATATCAAATAGAAAAGAAGACAATTGAAAACATATTGTATCTTAAAGGTGCAGGACATGCTAGCACATCAGCCCTTTCTATTTTATGACATTTCCTTCTTTTTTTTTAAGAAAGTCTCATATTGACGTGAACCACAAATTACACGAGAGATTGCCCTTACGGCTATGTACATGTAATATGAACAGATGTTATATTCTCAACATTTTCAATTAAGCAAAATTATTTCCAAGAATACTGAAAACATTTATACAATTATCAGAAATAATAGTCTACACCGTGGAAAAGTTATTTAATTGGAATTTTCATTCACTCGAAGTTGTGAATCGCTGACGCGATCCACAACTTCAAGTGAGTGAAAATTATTCAGATTTGAAAATAATGGAGGTCAACGATTTTCAAATCTTGCTGATTGCTGTCACGTTTTATCTTTAACATGTTTAAAAGCTGGTACTTAATGTGCTAATAAAACAACGGAAAACCGAATACAATCGGTTAAATGGTTAATATGCTTTATTAATCACTGCCATTGGGACAAAATGTGTGTTCAAACATCAAGATTTGCAAATGTTTGGTCCCAAATTAAGCAAATATGAGTCATTCTCACCCACTTGATGTTGTGGCTCGCGGTAGAGAGACACAAATTCAAGTAGTTGAAAATTTAAATTATTTAATTTAGCGCTTTAGGATTTATTAATGCCGACATTACCAGCAAACGCGAAGCGCTGACCCAATATTGAGGTAACAATGGGCAGCCGTCGGAGACGGCGGGCCATCATTGCCTAAACAAACTTTTGTTTTGTGGGTTTGCAATTATAGCATGTTTTTGCATATCGAGAGAGTTAGAAAAGCTCATGCGCTGTCTCTGAATAATCGCACACACAGATTAGTATTCAGTTTGAAACCACACCACACAATTCCGGTTAAATCGACACAATCAGGCTGAAATCATTAAAAATCAAGATTTTTATTTTGGCTCCTATGTCAACATGTCCATAGACTAGAATTGCGTAAGCTTTTTAAAAAAAATATTGCGTATTTGCTAGTTAAGCGAGAAAAGAGGACGAAATTTAATTTTGGATATGCATGTCAAAATATATAGAAATAACTGATAAATGGGGCTTTCAGCACACTTGCTACGTTGCCACAGCAGCCAAAATTTAAAAGACTTCCGCAATTCTAATCTATGAAAATGTTCACATCTAATGGCCTATGGCCAAAATCAAAATACTGATTTTTTGATGATTTTAGCCTGATTGTGTCTGTTTTAGTATAGTCTAAGCCGTACGTGGCTCAAGGTATTTAACCCTTAGAGCACTGAGATATTCAATTTAAATTTTCAGTCACTTGAAGTTGTGTCTCGCTACCGCGATCCACAACTTCAAGTGACTGAAAATGTGTGTTATTTGTGAAATTCAAGTCCCAACATATATGAGTGTTTCAAGATTGCAAACATATTTTATTTTGAATAACTGTTTATAGAGGTGGTAGTAAAACACAGAATGTCTACTGTAGTCGACATCAGTGTGCTTACCGGATACGCTGCCAGGATCCACATGGTCTTCACCTTTCTGTCGCGGTTGACTTTGAAATTTTTCATAGCGAAGATCACTTCTTCGATGTAGATGATCACAGTGATGAGGGTGAGGATGGTTGCGATAATTATTACAGCGTTGGCGGCGGCGGGGGAACCTGAATACATAGGAGAGGCACCAACATAATATTCTTCATTTCTTTTTGGGTTAATCTGAATTAAAATGGCTACTTTGATTTTATTTTTGAATATTTTATCATACTATACCTAAACTAAAAGTTTAAAATCCTTGTTTTTTATGTTATGTGATTTGTAATCCCAAGGTATACAGCTCACTATTGTATGTTGAATGAAATGCTTTTTCCAATTGAAAGATCGATGAGCTGGTTCTTGGGAGAGCATGCAGATTCTAGTGATTTTGAAGGCCCATAGTTGATCTAGCATTGATTTAATGCTGCTTCACCATCTGCGACGCTGGTGGCCCAGCATTAAATCAAGATTGGGTCAACCTTACGCGAGTTAGCTGGTGGGATACATTTTAAATTGTCAATGTTGCCAGACAATGATATGATCATGTCACCAAGAAAAGTGTCACCATATATCGTCCCCTTGGATATGAAAAGGTGTATCTGCCACTTTGTAAAGTGGCAGATGCCCCCTTTAATATCTAAGGGGGAGGGGGGGGCAAGTTATAGAAAGAATAAAGGGGTCACGTATATTTTGGGTGTTTGTCTATTATAAGCCAGGAATACTAGCTTAATTATCCAACAAACACGTGACGAGATCCTGAGCTAGTGTTTATTTAATGCTGGTCCAGAGTCGAAGACGATTGGCCAACATTGAATCGGCATTGGTTCAGCGTCTAGTGTTGGCGGGTAAATGCCAGGCTAAACTTCAACGTAAACATTTGTAATTCATTATGCAGGCACGCTGTCAAATGGCGAACATTTGATTCCCCTTTAATGTGCACAACTGTGACACCAGCAAACACAACACTGCCTATCTGCAGCATTTTTTCGCACGCTGATAATATTCATATCTATTGACACTGATTGACCACATATGATATTTCGTGTTACAAACAGACATGCACTCAGGATATTCATTTAAATCGACATCATGTTGACTCACCGAGCAAGAGTTCCTGAGCAGTCGGAATTCCCTTGCCGCACCCATCATCAACGAGTCTTATCTCATTCAGTGTGTTATTAGCCGTCGTCATCATATCTTGAATGACTTCCGCCTCCCGCATTCCGGTGACAAAACCCACCGTAGAGGGCATGATGGAGTGGATGCTTCTCTTGACTGAGTTGGTGTTTTAAAATGACAAAATGCGGATACCTGGTGATTTGAACTGCAAAACAAATCACAGACACATGATAAAAATAAGCAAGTGACTAAATCAACTTTTTGGCCCAAGTGTAGTACTCGACACCAAAACTGAATGACGGGTGCTGATTGACAATTTACCACCAGGTGACGTGAAACATCGTCTTTTCGTTGAATGGGTGTCGATAACTACACTTGGGCCAACTTTTCAATAAATTGTTTGAAAATGAAAGAAAGAAGAAAGAAAAAAGCAGATGAAGAAAGTAGAAGAAATAAGAAAGAAGACGAAAGAAGAAGAAGAAAGTAGAAGAAATAAGAAGAAAGAAGAAGAAAGAAGAAGAAAAGTAGGAGCGAAAGAGGAAGAAGATTATTGTGACAAATAATTGTGAACTAAAACAATCAATATATATATCATAGCCAAGCCCCAAATAAATAGATAAATACACAAAATTACCTTAAATGTGCATAGCATAATATGGTACGTTTTAAACACTAATCTGCTAAGTTAACTTATTGAAATTTTCACCGACTTGAAGTTGTGTCTCGCATCTTCAAGTCGGTGAAAATTGTTCATATAACGATGGGTTAAAACAATAGTGTGCTAAGTGACATTTTTGGCCTTTTAAAATAACAATCAGCTAAGTGAACTATACTATGTATAAAGTTTGAATTTATTCCAAATTCAGATTTAAAAACAGACCAAGTCGACTTAGCACATTGTTATTCCCGTGAAAAGGAGCACATATCAGCATAATATCTTTCCAACACAGGACCAAGTCGACTTGACACATTGTTGTTCTGTTATTACATGCTCATGGGCTCTGTTTCTGGGACAAAAAAGATGCAAGTGCACTTAGCGCATTGTTATTCTAAGACTTGCGGAAACAGCACAGGAAAAATGCCTGGACTTAATATTAGAATAACAATGAGCTAAGTAAACTTGGTATCTTGCTGATCCTAATTTTGCTTCTGTAAATCGTTTTGGAAGTTAAAAAATACTCTGCTAACTTCACTTGATCTACTGTAAAATTCCAATCGCTGTGTGTTTCATCAGTGTAAGTCCAAGTCTACATGCTGATAAGTGGATTTAGCAGACTGTAGTTCTAAGCAAAACGATAAATACATTTTTGCTTTCGAGTCGACTTGACCCACTATTGTTTTAGACTTTTTAAGTTTAATATGAGACCTAACATTTTCTTGATGTTTAACGCTTACAGTGCGGGGATAGACTTTAGTCATCATAATCCGACGTTTGTAGACGTCAGATTATGACGACTAATGGTCGCAGACCCATTACATAGGTATCCAAATGAATCGAAAATAGCTAACTAAGACGTTTATGATGATTTCAACTTGAAAAAACCCTTTGGTCTCCAAGGTTTTCATAAAAAAATCAGCGTGTTTAAGAGTTAAACACAAATTTCTTTCTCAATTATTGTGGCTGCTAATAAAACGGATTATAGCTGAATGCTCATTTTCTGATCAAGTATCCCTACCAGCATCTTCCCCCGCAAGGCTGGCTACTCCTGAGGTCGCAGACGGCCTCGCTGTGTCAAGACTTGCTGCCGGGAAGATGCCCTACCAGAGGCTTTGGCGGCAATGTCCACTTACACACATGTTTGTCCTTCCTCTTTAATCACTAAATATTGTTTTACCGCCTCTACGCATATGGAGTGTGTACACGTCTTTCGGTGGATTTACTATCATGAAAGTATATAGACTTAGTATGGACAGTATTAATACAATAGGATGAGCTGATTAGTGTAGTGAGACCATACAGGTGTGTGTGTGTGTGTGTGTGTGCAGGTAGACCCTACTGCCGTACAAAGTCAAAAGGCAGTATCTTCTCACTTTACAAGTAAGCAGATACTGCCTTTTGGCCTTGCAGAGCACCCTACATGAGCCTGCTGAGATCCGTTGAAAAGACTCAGCAAACAGCAGTAACTACCCCCTTTCGTGTGAGCAGTTACTGCTGTTTGCTTTTGCACAGCACTGTTTCTGAGGGTCTAGCTGGTACGACACCTTGCCCCAGAATACATTGTTTGCACGATTTTGCGCATAAGTAAAAATGAAATGAATCGGGCTTTAGGCCACCTTTGTGCACATATAGGCTAAACTGGGCCAGGAAAACCTCCTGAGGATGGTGAGATGATTGAGATGACACTGTCCTCCAGACACAGGATTCGAAATTCGAGCCCTGGCGGTCTGAGGCCGAGCACGCTACCTCTTTGCGCATAAGTAGGACTCCCAACTAAATAGTTCAGTTTTAATCACTGTGTGGCGTGTTGTAATAGAAAAGAGTATGACAAGACTCCCAACTAAATAGTTCAGCTTTTAGTCTCTGTGTGGCGTGTTGCTATTGGGAAAGGTGTATTGGCTCCCTTAACCGTTTAACTTATTCCAAAAATTGATAAAAGCAGTAATGTTTCATTTGATATATTCACTTTGATATCTCATAAAAATGGGTAATTTCCCTTCGCTGTGATCAACGAATTGAGGTAGCAATTCACAGTGAAGGACAATTTCACGAAATTATTGGGTAGACCTAGTTATAAGCTTTATACTTGAAACATATCACTTTTTTTATTTATATGAAAATGTAGCCCCCAGGTGCCACCAAATCTGTTGTCTGATTTTTTTGATTTTTTTTCAGCCAAAGTCAATGTAGGCCTACTCATGGTACTCCAAGCATATACTTATATTGCACGATATTTTGTCACATGTGCAAAGAGGACTTATGTACGAGGCTGCACGGTTGACATTCTAAGATGTATATATGTGGTAAAATTAATATATGACTTCATTATTTAAATTATAGACTGACGCCATCGATGTGACTCATCATGTGAAATTAGGTCAAAGTGATCGTTTCACGTTGCTTAGTTTAATTATATAGGTAAGAGATTTTGAATTTATATCATCGACATCGCTTATGATATTTGCCAATATTTTTATTACCTAAGTTGTACACATCCTATGCAGTGTAACAGATGCAAACGGGAATGACTCGTAAAGCAAAACTTTAAGCAATTTCGAAGGAAGTGCTAAGTTCAAAATATCTTACTTTTTGCAGATCTAGTGGCTCTTCATATGTAAATTATGCTACCTTTGTCACCGCAATCCTCGTTTTGCATCGTTCGTTTAGCTTTCAAAAAGAGTGATGAATGTCATCACTTCGGAATTAGTCTTAGGCGTTATATACACTGTTTCATATCGTGCGCTCTCGCACCCAATGCTCCCCTGCGTAATCTCTGTAAGTCATCCGGTCATGCTCCCTGATTGTCTCAGTGATTGTCTGTGGACACAGGGAAGAGGGGGGGGGGGTGGGAAACGTTGGCCCTGTGCTGGTTTAATGTTGGCCCAGCGTCGCAGCAATGTGTTGTGCTTGCCGAGTTTTTGACCCGGTGTATGGCCGTCCGGTTTTGATACGGTTTGTCAACTGCTTTTTATGTACCCACTGAAAACATGAGTGCGAAATGAGCCGGCCCTGTCAACACATTGACACGCCGAGCCGGAATGGGGGCGATGCTGCACCGGTCTTGCGTCCATGGCCCAAAGTACAATGGATACTTATGTTCAGACGCTGGTCCAACGTGGAAGCAAAATTGGATACATGTCTCCTGTTTGCCGGGTTTTCCAGAAAAGGATGTTCTTTCAAGCTTGTGAGTTCCCGGCAGCAGTGCATACTATTGAAAATGGTCAGCCAAGCTGAAGTGTAATGGAAAGGCCTCACTCTGGAGGAACTTTCTACGTCATCACGGTGTCCCCTATACCAGGTAAATATGCTTGATTACCGTGGCGATCATCGGCACTAGCCGAGCGTGTGCAAACTAAATATGGTTCATCACGGCAACCATTGTATTTGTTAATTAACACGATAAACCATTGCCAACTACATTACAGCGTTTGTAGACCGCTCTTTGTTCGTATTCGCCTACAATCATGCAAACACTTGCGCAAGGCAAAAACATAGAGTCCCTCCACAGAGTGGGGGACTACAGGGTGTGGGGGGACTCAACATATTATAAAGTTTCACATGCTATTATAACACTCGCAGTTATATGTACCCAGCTTCATTATATGATTCACGCGGCTTGCTTTACAATGAAATTAAAGTGTCAGCGGACCATTCATCAAAATATATTATTGCACTAAATGTATAAATTTCTCTCAAGTTGCGTGGTACAGCTATCCACTAGGAGGCTTAAGTGGAGAACGCTCCATAAATATTCAATCCCTTGTACACAGGCCCTATATCACAAAGTCGTGTGGTACTTTAAAACGTGGTCTATATGTTGATTCAACTAACTGCCCCACGTCTTATATCTGAAATTCTAGGATAAAGTAAATTAATATAGGGGAAATGACACCAAGTCAAAAAAGAAACAAATGAAAAATCCTGGGCGACATTTTGATATCAAAATATAATACAGCCCTATATATTTGCCAAGAGAGTGGCGTGGTGCATATCCCAGCAAACACGAGTCATTCACCCAATGCTGTTTCAATGTTGGCCCACCGTCTTCAACGCTGGCCCAACATTGAAACAGCATGGGTGAATGCCCCGTGCTTGTTGGGTAGGATCTCTCTGTATGTTAACCATAGACGGACTTTGTACCCCGCGAGCAGCGATACGTGTATATTTGAAATGACTCAAGTATACCATAAGTTACTCCCACCTCATCTTAACAGATTTTTTTAGTTAGAATCATTATGAATCAAAATTATCGTGGAGCTGGTCTATCTATTCACACACCCTTTCGAATTGCCCGTAGAAAACAGCAGAAATGAAATGAAATGAATCGGGCTTTAGGCCACCTTTGTGCACATATAGGCTAAACTGGGCCAGGAGAACCTCCTGAGGATGGTGAGATGATTGAGATGACACTGTCCTCCCAGACACAGGATTCGAAATTCGAGCCCTGGCGGTCTGAGGCCGAGCACGCTACCTCTCGGTCACGGAGGCTCCCCACAATACTGACTTTCACACGTGGATGGGGAAGAAACATTTTTGTTTCTTTCAAACCGCCGAGACCGGGAACCGAACCCCGAACTCTGGCGTGAAAGGCAGCTGTGCTAACCACTACCCTAGGGCCCCCGCCCTGAAAACAGCAGAAGAAATATATAAAAAATTAAAGGCGTTTTTTAGTAAATTAAGGCGGTAAAAATGGCAGTGGTAAAAAACATTGGTAATATTGTCAAAGGTAAAAATGTCATTGGTAAAACTGCCAGGTGGTGAAAATGCCATTGATACTAGATGGTAAAAATGCCAGTGGTACAAATGCCAGAAGTAAAAGGGCCCAACAGCAAAATTGTCAATGGTAAAAATGCGAAAAGTTCCAAATCTAGTAGTAATTATCATATGAAAGTTTTACCATTTATATTACGGTAATCTTGCCTATGGTATTTTTTAACAAATGACTTTTACCTACATTTCGTCGCCTCGGAGCTAAAGGATCCTATCTGCCACTCTAACGAGTGTCAGATAGGATCCTTTAGCTCCGAGGCGACGATTTGTGGATGCGGATACATGGTGATTTTATATTGGCCTGAAGCGTTAAGCAATGTTTTTTCTAATTTAAAAGAAATTAAAAAGCTAAAAAAAACATTTTAACCTTTTCACTACCATACATGACGGAAATTTCCGTCGTCATTCGTCAATGAACGTAACCATAAAATGACACAAATCTTCGTCAAATATATACTACATTTTTGTATTTTTAGTCATTTGAAGCTGGAAATTGCGTTAGCAATTCCAGCTTCAAATGACGAAAAATAGAACTCGTACACCAGTATATCTGGATCCTGGCATGCACCCCGGCCTGGAAGTCAAAGGGTTATTTTTTATTTACACTCACATTGGACTCGCGTAACGGTTGCTATGCTCACCAGACGTCAGACAAATCAACCGATACAATTTTCCGCAGATTGGGCATTCCCACAGCTTTTTAAGGATCGTGTGCATAATTTTAATAAATAATTTTCAGCTGTAAAATTCACAGTAGGCCTGTAACTATGCTTACGCTGAATTCACCCATTCGCGTTAGACGAGCATACTATTTTTTATGTTGAAATACTGACACGAAAACACCAAGTTTCCCGTTTTTTTCTGTGCATTGTGGATTTAACATTATCAGAGTTTTAGTCGGAGCATCCCACTAATATATATAAACACGAGATGTTAATTCAATGTCGATTTAGTCCTGGGCGATCATCTACGACACTGGCCCAACATTAAACTAACATTGGCACGACGTATCGTGCTATCTGGGATAGTTTATTTATAAATTATCCTGCATATTAGTAGAAAAAATGTGGTGCTACCAAGCTTCATGTGGGTATCTATCTCTGATATTGTCATCTCTAAAACCATACACATATTCCTTTATTTTCGATAGGCTATACTATTGTTTTTCACTATTCGGATTAATAGTGTATGGCTAGGTAAGGTTTATATTTATGGGCAGTTACATTATCTTATCATAATTCACATGACATTCAGTAAAATCGCTCGTGAACTGAACTTTAGCTTAAATTGTAGAGATTATTTACAATCCGTACAGAGTTTTAAATAGCTCGTCAGAAGAATTAAAAAGATTTGACGTATTTGTTTATAAACTTATTTAATATTCAACATTTAGTAATACTAAATCGGTTCATTTTTAATATTTGAAAAAAATCTAATATTATAGCAATCACGTAAATCGCTATTTTAATTTAAACTATTTAGCATTTACCCTCACAGCGCGGGGATCGACTTTAGTCGTCAGAATCTGACGTCTGTAGACGTCAGCTTCTGACGTCTAAAGTCGATCCCCGCACAGTAGGAGTAACAATATTTCTAATGGCCGTGGACCCATAACATAGGTATTCAAATGAATCAGAAAGAGGTAACTAAGACATTTATGATGATTTCAAATTGAAAATAACCCTTCGGTTGCGATGTTTTTTATAAATTAATTCAGCGCTTTAAGGAGATTTTTTATTGTTGAATCACTCACTTGCTTTATCTAGCTGTGTCCCGTGAACTGCTCTTGCTGGAAGACTTCAAGTTACAGAGTAAGTGGCCTATGGTATACAGACAGCATCATTTAAAAGCCAGGCTGATGAAGTACACTGCCTAAGTAGGCCTGGACTTCGCGACATACTTTATCCGTTTTGATGACGTGATATCATTTTAAACGAGAATAGTTTTTGTTATTCAAACACCTCTATCTTATTGCTGTGCACGAGGACAAATATTTGAACATCCAACGACCAGTCCGTGCTAACAAATTAGAGTGATATATCCTGATATGTAGCCTGATAACTGAATGGCGATCGGGATTTTGGACGTCAAACCGCCCTATGGTGACAGTGTAAGTGTGTGCCCCTTATCAATTGTTGATTCGTGCAATGCCAATACGATGTACTACTTGGCGCGAAGTGTTTCCGTTCACTTTGACGTACAAAAACAACAAAGTAAAATTCCGTATAATCCAAAAAACCACGTGATCTGATTCACTTTTCCTCGAATGTAAACTAGAATACGTCAAAATTATCGTCACACTGCTAATGACCCAATGACCGTGACTGTACGCCTGTGTAAGAGTATATAGCAACTGATCATGGACGTCAGCCAACGTTGGCTCGATTCTGGTCTAATGCCTCTAACGTTGGCCCTACATCGAGCCAGCTTTGAACCTCTTGTCCTCTATGTAGAGGCTTGCATTGTTTCACGGGGAAAGGTCACCATGTATTCTGATTTGTCGCCGGCGCTTGGGGAGAACAATTCTACTCTGCCGATCCAAAAGGCAGTATCTCTTCACTTTACAAGTTAGCAGATACTGCCTTCTCACTTTGCAGAGCAGTCAGCATCCCTGTGTATAACATTGGGTCTTGCATTAACTCGGCCAGCTTGTTATCAGTCGTCGTGGCTATTAAGAAAGGATCAAATCCAACAGTTGCTGATAACACAAACTATACTGCTCAGCAAAGCCAAATGGCAGTATCTGCTTACTTGTAATATAAGCAGATACTGCCTTTTGGCTTTGCACGTCGTCCATCCAGAATATTATCAGACAATTCTACCAGAAACTGTGTCATTTCTGTGGACCAACAAGGGCTATTGTGGAAGCCTCATTGCAGAGACAAGTGTATAATCTATTGAAGTGGATGTTCAGTTGTCTAAACCCATGCAGCAAACACATAACGTTGAGGCAATGCTGGTTTAATGTTGGTCCATCGTCGTAGACGGTGGGCCAACATTAAACTAGCATTTGTTCTACAACTTACGTTTGCTGGAAACTAGGTGGTGCATTTGAATGACATACGTATATAGTAATGAACGATAGTTGAAAGGATTTGCAGACTTTATAAGCTAGATGTGTCAACCGGAAATAGGCCTACATATAGCAGAAAGACCATCCTCGTCCAGGGGCATTGAAAATATAAATCAAAATAGCCCAGTTTAGCCTATATGTGCACAATGGTGGCCTAAAACCACAATAATTTCATAAATCAGAAAAGCAGGTTAAAAAAAGGTAATTCGTTGAGGCTGGACCTTAAATGAGTATATGATAAAATTCTCGAATAGTTGATGGGTTGGTACTGATAAAAATACAATTTGTAATGGCTGATAAACAATAAAGCTAGTTAGCACGAGAATGAGATGTCAGAAAGCGTAATGCATACTTTGTGATTACGATACTTGGCCTCGTTTTTGACATTAAGATTATGAGGATCGCTGATATCAAGTGCCGTTCTCCCCTGCAAAGCCAAAAGGCAGTAACTGCTTACTTTTCAAGTGAGCAGTTACTGCCTTTTGGCTTTGCACGGCAGCGTTCTGGATCGCCGTGATCCACGCTTATAATCGATCCAAATCCATTCATGGCTGGTGTATTTAAATATCAGACCTGTTCTTCTTTGTCAAGTGTCGTATGGCATGCCGATACCCGGCAAACACAATGCGTTGAGCCAATGCTGGCTTAAAGGCGGGCCATCGTCGCAGACGGTGGACCAACGTTAAATCATCCTTTGATCAACGTTTCGTGTCGTCTGTACAGCAATTAATATGGGTGATCGGATAAAATCGCAGATGCTAATTCTTTTCGTTTTCATAGTATGAATATTTTGAAATGTAAATTTTACGCTTAATTTTTCGATCATGGTACTAGTATATAGATAAAATGAGATAAAAGTACCGCTAATTTTTCTCGAAAATAACGATATAATGCCATTATGGATTGGGCCTATATTTAATGGAAACCGAAAACTATTTGGTCAATACTCAGAGTAGCTCACTAGGTGTCAACAAAGTGTTAGCAATGTTCATCACATTCCCAGTGAACACTAAACATTTGTATAACCTTTGTGCAGGGTTGCACCAACGTCGAGCTGCATTTTTGATTCAAATAATAAAAATCAGGGTTTTAATTTCCTTGATGACATCCACACGTCTTGAAAAACGTTTTGTCAGAATTTCCAAAGAAATATCAGGATTTTTCAGCAAAAGAGATAAATATATCCGGGTATCGTCGTCGTAAAGATGATGTTTGACATCTCTGAATTACATAGCTAAGGGGGTAGTGTAGAGAGTGAACAACAATGGGCCGAGGACGGATACTTGGGGAACCCCACATGTGACTTCGACTTGACTTGATGAAAAATCCGGTATGTTATGAGCGTCGTTGGTGAAATTCACATGTATTTTCTCAATTTTGTCAAAGAAAAATTTCAAAAAGAATAATTCGTAAGTGATTTTATATCAGAAAAAGCTGGGATAGATGGAGACTGTGATATACTCTGTAAAGAATAGTGGCTTATTGGTATGAACATTCATGATGCATATTAAAATTATATCGTATGTAATGAGCAAATTGAATATCTTTCAAATATGTATTAGAATAATCTTTGCACTACATCGTTGTCTGAAATTATATTTAAAGATTACATTATATTTATCAATAATTTCAGAAATGATCTAATCAATGTATCTGTGTAGAAGCCATTGCTTGACCAACATTGATCCAGCAGTGGGTGAGCCAATGGCTAATGTTATATAATATGTAACACGATCGTATGTAATTTGATTTTATTTGACTTTGCTCGGTAGTATAGTATAGTAGTATACAACAATTATGGGCCTGTTCATCACCTACTATTAATAGTTCATTAATATGCATGGGCAGACTCCGAACAACATCGTAAAAACATCGTAAAAACAGTGCACCATAGTTTGCTAGATTTGTGGATATAAATTATTCCAGATTCGGAGATCAGCTAACTAGTTTCTCTTTTTACATAATATATAAGTATTTAGCTATCATCCCCGCACTAAAAGAATTAAACTATTTATAGTAGCCGTGGACCCATAACATAGGTATACGTCCAAATAAAACGGAAAGAGCTGACTGAGACATTTATGATGATTTTAAATTGAAAAAACTCTTTGGTCTCATGATTTATAGGCCAACACAAATAATGTGAACGCTTTAACCCTTACAGCGCGGGGATCGACTCTGGTCGTCAGAATCTGACGTCTGTAGACGTCAGATTCTGACAACTAAAGTCGATCCCCGCGCTGTAAAGAGTAAACATATTTCTAATGGCCGTAGACCCATAACATAGGTATTCAAATGAATCGGAAAGAGCTGAATAAGACATTAATGATAATATCAAATTGAAAAAAAAACTTTGGTCTACAATTTTTTTTTTAAATTAAGCGCTTCAAGGGTTAGGGCGATTCCCACCTCAAGGTGAATAAAACAAACCCGATTTAAAGGGACTGGCCCAGGCTAAAATCATAAAAAAATCGGTGATTTTATTTCGGGCTCTTAATATGATCAAATGATGTACAAATGATGTACATAGACTAAAACTGAATTTTTTTATAATTTTTGTGCTGCGCATTCACCAGTTAGGCTAGATATAGAGACGAAATTCCCGCATTTCCTATTTTTGACATGGTTGTCAATAATTAGAAATCAGGAATTTCGTCTCTATATCCAGCCTAACTGGTGAATGTGCAGCACAAAAATTATCAAAATTTGCAGTTCTAGTCTATGTACATGTTTACATCATATGGTCATATTAAGAACCCAAAATAAAATCACCGATTTTTTTATGATTTTAGTCTGGGCCAGTCCCTTTAATTGGTGATGCAATTTTTCAGCTTCAAATAAATGAAAAATATCAAGCAAATGCAAATGTGAGGAGCTAGTCCCAATGTTGAGCTAATGTTGGCCCACCATCTGCGACGCTGGTCCAACATCAACCCCACATGGACATCGTGTTTGTTGGAATAGATAGCCTGGACGCTGTCTTCTTAGAGGGAGTGGAATGTGAGCGCGGGTGTCATGTAAGACCGCCATGTGTTATGACAGTCCTCCCGCCGTGATTAACATCCCGAGGACGCGGGGATAGCATTTCATCACAAATCTCACAATGTATGATGTTGAGACCGGAGCCAAGTGGTCAAAACACAAACATTCCCATCGTCAAATTATCCACATGTCCTAGCAAATACAAAACATTTGTATAACAGTTATAAAACGTTGGACCGACGTCAAACATTTGTATAACATTTATACAATGTTGGACCAACGTTGAAGACGTTGGACCGACGCTGTATGAATGTTATAGAAATGTATTGTGTTTGCGGGTGATCCCGCAAAACTGCATGACTTGTTGCGGTGTTTTTAAATTTGTTGATTATTCTTGGACCTTCAATGCAGACGGTTAAAATCTTGGTTTTGCTATTTAAAAGTTCTGAATCGAAGCACCACATTTTACGTGCACGACCTTGGCTAGAAGGTTAAAAAATCAGTAATGAATGAACTGTTCTATTCATTGTGTATAACTAACTCACTAAAAAAACCATAGGCCTATATTAATATAATATTTAATGTATTGGTTTTCAAAGATATAGTTAGTAGCTTGTCACTAGCACCTTCTCTATTTTAGTTTCGCATAATAATGTTTATACTCTCATGATGCGACACATTTTTTATTCTGGTGAATAATTAGTTTTTTCCCATAAAATACTAGAGCCCCACAGCGAAATGTTTTATTGTGAACTGCGATTGGGAGATAGACTTGAGACGAACGTTTTATGCTGTCTATCGAGTTTTTGGTAAATTGAGCATTTTAGAATCCACTCTCCCAGAGAGTTTGCATGCATAACTGAACGCCGCTGGAAAGGTCAGCAAATGCCCGGAAAAACACGAAACGTCTACCCGATGTTGGCTTAATATTGGCCCGCTGTCTGCTACGCTGGCCCGACATTTAAACCAGCATGGGTCGGCGTCTCGTTTTGTTGGTGGGTTGTATTCTGTGTTGGTATTCCGCATCTTCCCTTGTCCAGTCTTACGCGAGTGCGGGCGAGTGAGTGCGGGACACTCTGATGTGCGTCATTTCATCCTAATATTTACAGCCGGTGCTCGCGGCCGGCGGCGTTCCCCCAGACGACTGGCGATACCGGATTACTAAACTGTTCATTAAGTTGTCCATGATGATTCCATTCAGAGGGAAAAGTAGGCCGACTGTTACATTCCATGGATCTTATATTAGAGCCCCGTGGTACTTCGAGGTTCCCATCCCGCTTATTCACAGAATTCACCCGCCAAGTTATTTAAAAGCCCATACCCGGGCAAATGGCATGTTTTTGTTTTAGCTTTGTTATATCTTTTTGAATGTTAGAATGAGTGAAGGCAACATTCCGATAGATTACAACTTTTGGAAACATTCGTTGGCAACGCAGTCAGGTTTCGAAAAAGACGAATTATGACAAAATGTCGGTAATTACAATTTTGTCTTTTACATCCACCCGTTTTTTAATTGCCATGCTTAACAGGAAAGTGACATCTAGTCACCAATTTTATTATTTCCTTCTAAAGATTTTTTTATTTTTTTTTATATTTTACTAGCCGTAATCTATAACAAAGCAGTTTAGGATAAGTATATAAGGTCTCAGATGTATCACATCGTCAAAGACGTTGCTAGTTTAATTACAATGTCATCAGAAACGGCGCTTTCCCAACGGGTCTCACATTTCAAAACATGAATGGTCAACACCTCTAAACTCGGCCAATTTACATGTTTTACATCTTTGCGGGACATTGTGAAAATCGCCAAAATATACAGGTAGAGTCTAATATTTATGGGATGTTTGTGGCTGGTGTAGTGACAAAAAGGAAGGGATTTTCCTCAGTGTTGATCCTTTCAAAGAAAAAACAAATCAACATCGACCCTTCATCTAGACCCTCAGCGGATTGGTCGAACCCAAATATTGGAATATTATAAATATTGGGATGGTTGTTAGAAATTGTATTCCGAAATACACACTTACCGGATACATATCTCTTTCAAATGGAGGGTGGAGAAAGATAATATAGATTTACGATGATATAAGCCTATGTAACACAATTTTAAACTTTGAAACTTTTTAGGTATAAGGCACCTTTAAGTGGAATTTTCACCCGCTTGAACTTGTGTCTCGCCGACTTAAGTCACAACTTCAAGTGAAAATGAAAATCAACGATTTGAAATCATGTTGACTGGTGTCACTTTTTATTTTTAGCGTATTAGCTGCGAAATTATTTCAAAATTATGACGTCACATTGTGTAATTATTTGAAATTGACCCTTTTTTACCAGATCCGTCATAACTGGGGATCGCAAAGTTTTTTTTAGCAAGCTCGTATTTGGTGTACTAATGGGAAAATCCGAATATAATCGGGACCGGGGGTTAAAGGGTTAAGCTCCGCTGACGACCACTCATTGGCCTGACATCTAGGTCGAGCACGCTGACCAACACTCCCAGGTTTCTGATTTAGGTCAAATATCCTTATATACTCAGGTAATGTTTCCGAAACAGTGAGCGAAACTGCGAAATGTGTTATCGTGTTATCCATGTGTAAGAAAGGGTAGGCCTACATTATACCAATGATCTATAGCTATCATGTAAAATTTCCGAAATAATGAGAAAAATAGAAGAGAAGAGGCTGCCAGACGGCCGTTTTGGATTTTGTCTCTGCTAAATTTGTTTACGTTTTCTCAAACGACCTATAACGAACGTTTCTTCGAAAGTCACCATTGTAATTAAAGAGTTGATAACGTTAGGGCCTATATATACGGATCAAAATGACTTAGAACAAGGCCTATATACACTATAGGGATCAAAATGACTTCAATAAAAGCTCTTAATGAGGTACAGTACTTTCAGGAGCACTCACTCATCTATCTAAAAACTAATGTTATTACTGTTATTGCTTGATCGTGAAAAAAAGAAGGAATCCACATACACGAGAATCCGTTCTGCATAATTGCCACCAATACTTAACAAACACAGGTCATTGAGCAAAAGTTGGATAACTGTTGGGCCACCGTCTGCGGCGCTGGCCCAACATTGAGCCAGCATTGAAATAATATTACTGAGCATGGATCTACCACATAATTAGGTCCTACCTGATAACCTGCTGACGATAACACACACTTATAATGAAGTACACGAAATCAAAAGCGTCGGCTCAATGTAACAAGGACTTGTGTGTAAATTAGACATAATTACCTCCAAACACGCTATTGTATAAATCTCAAATAAAGTGTACATTAGGGTTTTCATGGTCACCGATTGCAATGAGTTAAATTCATGTATTCCACAATAGCAGGAAATATGCAAATAAGAAACAATTACTGGAAATGTTCTTTGAACAAGTTTTAAGACATAAAAATAATTATTGTCATCATGGTTTTAAAGGTCAGAGATTCCACTAAGCATATATCATATGATTGATGTACCAAGATAATGCAATGAAACGTCTGCAGTTACCAGACGAGTGAAACGTCTGCAGTTACCATGTTGCTTTGGGGGCAAAACTTACAATAAAATATGGTGCATACTGCTCAGAATAATCAATTAGCATAATATATGCAAATTAACACTTATTGCAACTATATATTAGTTTGAAAGCAATCATCAAATACACCCACGCGTGGTGTTCACACCATGTTTTCACGATCAATGATTGCAATAAAATAGGTGTTATGTTCATAATTATATCTGAATTGAGCATTTACAATAAAATATTTTTAAAAATTATGATCATCAACTAACATGGCTTTATTCGTTTATTCATTAAGGTATTTGTAGTCTTTATAGCGAAACATATTAGGTAGACATATTTGTTTAAAAGTTGAAATTTTGCACCTGAGACCCACAAAAATTTGTTGCGAAATGACCGCCAATAGGATCCTAAAAACTACCACATAACAAAACTATGGCAGAGTAGATTTGTGGGGTCTAAGGCCATCATTTCGTACCCAGCGAATCAATTAAAATGACGGAAATAAACATTGGATTTTTATTTTATATTTATTTTAATGGCCGCGAAATTGATCATCATAATCTTGAAACTGTTATCAAATTGAACATATGGCAACTAGATATTTGATTTTTATGGTCCACACCTTCAGCCAGGAGATTTAACGATGTATAATGGCATTAGATTATTTTGTACCGCCACATCTTTTATCAAAATATTAAAACCTGAAAAAACTAAAGTATATCTTTGATTTTTGTATCTTCACTAATATTTTTCTATCCAAGAAATAGTCAGGATATGGTGCTATGATGTCAGGATAGTATACTTTATTTGGTTGGCAATTTAAAAGTCAATAGTATTCAGGATATGGAATTATAATACATATTATAGGCATTAATGCCACGGCATGATAATTTCAGGATATGCCATATCTGAAATAGATGTAATATGCTCAGTCAGTGAAAATTTTCTCCAGACACATTGTTTCAAATATATTTGTGGTAAGAAAATATAAATAAAATATTACGCTATCATATGTTTTTTAATTACAATGAAACCAAAAGGCAGTATCTGCTTACTTTACAAGTGAGCAGATACTGCCATTTGGCTTTGCAGAGCAGTATCAATTAGTCTATGTTTTGCATAATCATTTATATTAAATAAATAGTTGGACGCCTTTATGCACAGCTGAGCCAACCCCAAAAAAATCGAAAATGAGTTAGGTGTGCCAAGTGATAGACAATATGCATAGCCTTTATTTAAAAATTAACCGAAAGTCCAAATTACACCCATCACGCCACCTGGTGGCGGTGAACAAAACCATCACATGTAAAATCTTCAGATTGTTTTATGCACACCTGGATCAGCCCACACATTAATTTCTTCCATCAGCCTCACAGTCCTCGTGATTTCACCTAAGCTTTATAAGTTACACGTATTGTAAAAAATGAAATGAAATGAATCGGGCTTTAGGTCACCTTTGTGCACATATAGGCTAAATTGGGCCATGAGAACCTCCTGAGGATGGTGAGATGATTGAGATGACACTGTCCTCCATACATAGGATTCGAAATTCGAGCCCTGGTGGTCTGAGGCCGAGCACGCTACCTCTCGGTCACGGAGGCTTCCCACAATACTGACTTTCACACGTGGATGGGGAAGAAACATTTTTTGTTTCTTTCAAACCGCCGAGACCGGGAACCGAACCCCGAACTCTGGCGTTAAAGGCAGCGGTGCTAACCACTACCCTAGGGCCCCCGCCCTACACGTATTGTACTAAAGACATTCCACAGCTAGATCTACAGAATATGTAGATACTCTGCAATGTGTTTATTGATGTATTTTTCTCCACATTTGTTAAATTAACAAATGTTAAATTGTGGCTTGGTCCACTTGTGAATAAATAAAAATCTTAAATTTGATTTATGCACAACTGAACTAACCCACACCTTTATTTTTCCCATCATCCCCGCAGTTTCCGTGATTTCACACAAACTATACAAAGTTACACGTATTTTTATTATAGGCACTTTGGAATAGATCTACAGACGACGCAGAGAGTCTGTAATGGGCTTATTATTGTAAATTGGTCATTTACATTCTTAAATCAAAATGGTCATTCTGATTTATACACAACTGGACCACAGCTTATTTGAGGCAGCGAGGCTCGAAACCGGGGGTATCTGAAGATTTGGGTATGCTCCATAAATTGAGAATGTGAATGGCGTGTGTTAGCTTAACTCAATATTTTGCTCATTTGCTTTCTTGAATTTATAGTAGACCACAAACTTCAACTGCGTTTATCTCAAAACGAACTTTTGGGGGTTGGTTCAGTTGTGCATAAAGGCGTTCAGTTGATAATATACAATGTAGGCTCAAATGTGTTTTAATTCAAACTCAATGTAAATAATTGCATATTCTAGTGTCACAACATGTTACAACCATGGTGGCGGCCATCTTGTAAAGCAGCACGATAACTGTAGAGCTTCCACTTCACTCGAAATTCTTAAATCATTGATTTCCGAAAAACACATTTCAAAAAGAAAAAATATTTTAATTATTGCTGATTAGAATATTTTATTCTAATGTAGGCCTATATCCTTTGTATTCGAATGCATTATCTTGGTATATAAATTATATAATTATTGGAATGTCTGACCCGTAAAACCATGGTGTAAAGAACTCACTTTAATTTTTGAAACTTGTATTCTGATATATGTCTTTGAACTGCCTTTCCGTTAATTGTTGCTAATTTGCATATTTTATGCTAATGTGTCATCCTGATCTATTTTATAATTTTTTTTTTTATATAAAATTATTATATATTTTATCGTAATTGGTGACCATGAAAACCCTAGTGCAGACTTAATTAGTTTCTGATTTATTGCTTGAAACTGTATTTTCGGTAAGCACGGCTAATTGGCATATTTTATGCTAAAATACATTATACAGGTATTCTAATGTCATACACCACTTTCTTTTATATGGCTCTCTTGTAAGCTAGATTTATCATTTCATGCTGAACTGTACTGAAAATAATATCATATTCTAGTATGTTGATTTTTTTTCAACAAGATGGTGGCCATCTTGAGAAAATAAAACGGTTACACGGGTATTTCTCATTCAGAGGGTATATTCCTCTATAATTTCTGAGAAAAATCGCTTTCTGCAATTTTATTACATGTTATAATGTAAGGTTGTTAGAGGTTAGATCTACCTAAGGCGTCCACAACAGCTACGAAATTTGTTATTTCCTAAAGTTATAACTTTGTCTTGTTTTTGACACAAATCTAAGCATCTACATATATAATAAATGTACTTAAACCTGTCATCTTCAAAAAAACAAACCGCAACACAACTTTATGGACATATTGACAAACAAATTAACTTATATTTAATATACGAAAATATATCACTTATTAATGGATTATTGAACATGTGTATCTGTCAGTTGTTTTGTCGTGGAGCACAAATGACTCATGTTTGCATATGACGCTGCCAAACAGCGGTGACGAATGCATTGACCCATTGACTGCTGTCGGTCACTTGTGGCAGCCTGGCACAGTTGTTGCGTTCATTCGTATCCTTATTGTCTGTGCAGACATCCTGTTTCTGTGCCTCTCAGGGATCTCCAGTGCATCATTTATCCTTGGTCTTACGTGTCGTGTCTTATCAGAATCTGGTTTTAAACCTGAATATTAATAATAATATATTTATTTTTTATTTTCGTACTCGGGGTACATGTACTTGCAATAGAACAATAACATTTAAAGTGTAATTATGTGAATATATAGAAAAATCACTCGGTGCACAGAAGATCGATCCCAGATATTATGTCCTCTCGTGGTATGTTACCTAACTGTACATTGTTTCTTAGTGTCAATAATTGATTAATACAGGCTGATACAGCGACAACATCGTCAGCAGGCATGTCAAATTGTAATGAATTATACAGAAAAGATATATGGCTGACACTATTTGAAACGGCGGAGCTGCTGCCTTGCATTGTAAGATTATGACATATTTTTATTATTTCATTTTCAGTCTGAGCATTCTTATTTACAAAATTTACAAAACGTTTATGGAGTTGAACATGTATGGGTTTAACATCCCACAATACAGGTAATATAATTTTATGAGTTTTATTAGGTAGTCCATCAATACGCCTGAGACATTTCCTCCACGCGGTATAAAATGCCTCAGGAGCATTGGTGGAGTAGTCCCAAAGTTGGGAGCCGTACACTGCCATACAAAATGAATTAAAAAGTTTTCTTTTAACATTACCTTTGATAAAACCAAAGCTTGATAACAACTGATTCGTTCTCATATACAAATCATCAGTTGAGCGTTTTATACGTGAATTCATTATGTTAGGTCCTATAATATTTCCAAGGTGACATTCTATACTAGTATTCGTTAATGTTTTTCCATCGAAACATATTTGTAACTTTTCAGATATAGATGAACTGCAGGGAAAATGTATAAATTTACTTTTATCAGCATTGAAAATCAAATCAAAAGTTTTTGTAAACTCGGAGCATATTTCCAGCATCAGCGACATAGCGTGTTTAGTGGGGGCCAACAAAACAACGTCATCGGCATAGGCTAGAGCACCTGTAAAAATGTTTCCTATGTGGCATCCAATTCCTGACTTTTTAAGCTTAAGTAGTAGCTCATCTAAGTATATTCCAAATAGTATTGGAGATAATACACCTCCCTGTTTCACACCATTAGATATATTAAAAGTTTCGGAATGACAATGATGCCATTTCGTACGGATACGCTGATTCAAATAGGATTTCAGAATAAATTTAGTGTAATTAGGGCACACACCTTTTTTCATCAGTATTTTAAAGAGATTAATATGGTTAACTCTATCAAAGGCTTTACTTGCATCTAAGAGAACTACATAAACGTCTGATTGTTTTTTGTTATAGTGATTAATAATTTCTTCATAAACATATGTACATTGAGAGGTAGAATGGTCCGCCTTGAAACCAAATTGCATATCCGTAGTTTTGAATTGATCTCCGTTGGTGTTCAAAATAATCCAATCAAAAATCTTACCCAGTATACTACTTAATGCTATTCCTCTATAATTAGTTGATGTCGTTAATGATTTTCGCTTATTCTTAGGTATAGATATAATGGTAGAAATAGAAAACTGTTTTGGGGAGTGACCATGTTTAAGCATTGATGTGAATAAATCTGCGATTAGCTCATATAATAAATGGGGAGCCGATTTAAAGTGATCAGTGTATAGCCCCGTGTTCCCGTCGTGTTTGTGTCTTTTGAGTTTTTTGATGGCCTTTATTACTTGCCGAGTGTTGACCATCTGACATTTATTACAGTTACCAAAGTTGGAATGCGACTCAGCTTACTGAGTAATTAATTCTTTAAGACGTTCCATGTCCGAGTTATCGTATGAGACTGAATTGAATAAAGTGTTATACTTTTCAGTGAACAAATTATTGATATTTTTGTCACCTTTAACTCCATCTATTTGAGTGGGAAGAGATACATTATTACTTTTAGACATATTAACCTGTTTCCAGAAATCTGTAACATTATTATTTGGCCAAATAATGCTGGCCAATTTAGATGCCGCCAGACAGGACATGAGCGTAGTGGCACTAAAAATAAACTTTATGTGAGTCCAGTAAAACAGTTCCAAATGAAATCAAGCATAATTGAGAAGAGTGAATGATGTCTTTTGTGCCAAGTAGGCCTATGCAAATGTACAGTTAGTGCGCGGTGTGCCTTCTGATGTAGCCTATAAAATATAGGGTATGGATACTGGTCACACGGTCATTACCAGTCGGACTATATGTCAATTATACCGTCCTATCGTTCTTAATCACTATAATCTACAGACCCATAGAATCCCCATTTTCTGATTTATGGTTAGCGCTTGAGCTATAATATTTTGCCATTTCACCATCTTAATATCCGTTCAGTTACACCGAGGCATTGAGAGAACGACATAAATTTGATAAGATTATCATAATATGATTTGATATGTAGGCCTATATGTCTGAACACCTGCATGCTCACTACAATATATGTTATCTCCTGTTGATGACTTTATTACAGTACTTGCCCTGTGCGTACACCTGGTAATCACAGACAAAAGTGCTCTATATAATATAAAACGTACGGCTTAACAGTGTCAGGAGAGCCCTCAGAGGTTGGTATGAATGAATGAATGAATGAATGAAATAATGAATTAATTAATCAATTATTTAATTCATTAATTCAATAATTCATTAAATTATTAATTTATTCATTCCAAGTTCGGGCCCTGACGGTCTGAGACCGAGAGCGCTACCTCCCGATCACGAAAGCTCCCCACAATATTGAATATTTTCATAAAAATGGAAGTAAATCATGCGCAGAAAATTACTACTAAAAACACGCTTGTCGTACAAAAACGAAGTGTGCGTTGACGATGACTCATGCCAAACTGGGTTCAAGAGAAATAGCAGAAACATCGATAATATGTTTTATCAGATTAGGTTGTAGTCTGAGAAAGATTCATAATATGGCTGCTATGTTTTGACTTTAAGAAAGCATTTGACTACTAATATAGAGACGCATCAGTCTTTAAGCTGAAACAACGGTTCGTATCGTTGATGGAAAATTCTTATAAAAATTCTTATAAAATCTATGTTTCACAAGTCTAATGGACGCTGATGATAGTGTGCTCTTATCGTATACAGCAGAGGGATTACAAAAGAAGATTTTTGGGACTACTGTAGATTATGGCAACTTCCAAAAAGTAAAGTCGTCATATACAATAAACATATATAAAACATATGATTTTAGGATGGGAGAGGACATACTATAAGTATGTGGATTAAATAAATATATCTGGATGATCAAGGTGCAGGAACAGCCACAACATATTATCTAAAAATCAATATACGCGATTGAAAGCAGCTCCAAACCATCCCTGGGAAAATTATCTCTAAAGCTAGCACTAAAATTATTTGAATATATATATAATATATGCAAACACTGAAGATATGACAATGTATATTTCGTTATTGAAAGGGTTAAAAAATATCTATCCAGGTATTACCCAGTGAACACAAAACATTTGTATAACATTTATACAACGTCGGCCCAGCGTCGAAGATGTCTCGGCTGCGCGACGGCTTCGCGAGCTGACGCCAGCCTATGTATTTCAGGATAATTACAATTAGTGTATGAGCCAGAGGGGGTCCTCACTACCACTTGGGGGGGCAAATGCCCACTATATTTTTCTGAAAGCTATATATCTAGGGATACTATTTTTGTATGATAGCAGTTTAGAAACGGTAGCTTAACAATTTTATAGATGCATTAGTAGACCACCCATTCGTGAGAAAACTGCACGTTCTGGTTACTTCGACGCGTTTTTATGAACGCGTGTTGCAGTTTATTATCAACTAATATTGACAGTAAACAAAGCAGACGACACGTGCAAAATGACAAAAATATGTCTTCTACTGAAAGGTGTAATCATACTTAACACAAACATGTAATATATTTAATAATATTTTATCGATATCCAAAGTATTATGTTTTTAATCTTAAGCTACTGTGATTAGGATAGTATTTTGTGACCCGTACACCCAAGTTTTGGAGTGCCGGTTGAAAACCTTGACCGGCGTTGTTGACAACTCGTATTCTACCAGACAATAATACTTTCGTATGCATGTATAAGACATCCCCTGACACATATGGTTGCTTTATATATAAAAATATACAACTAAAGCAATAAGATGTCTCCATCATGAAATTATCCAAAGAAACAATCATCTTTTTTGTTGTGAATGCCAGACACAGAGCACAGGACTGCGGTACTATACTGCAGTCATACGCGTTAAATATTATCGCGTTGACAGGCATTGTGTTTTTGACATTTAGAAGTTGGTATTAAATTTCACAGTTAAAACTGGTAAGACCCCCCCCCCCCCCCTCCCCCATTTCAACATCTTATAGCCTACACAATTAAAGTTGGTGGAGCTGTGCATTTGGCAGATTCCAATGAATGAACATAGGCTACTCATAGGGCATACGTTCTGTTAAAGGGACTGGCCCACGCTAAAATCATAAAAAAATCATAGATAAAGAGACGAAATCCCCGCATTTCCTATTTCTGACATGGTTGTCAATAATTAGAAATCAGGAATTTCGTCTCTATATCTAGCCTAACTGGTGAATGCGCAGCACAAAAAATATAAAAATTTGCAGTTCTAGTCTATGTACATGTTTACATCATATGGTCATATTAAGAACCCGAAATAAAATCACCGATTTTTTGATGATTTTAGCCTGGGCCAGTCCCTTTAACAGTTATAATTACATAATCATGTTTCGTCGCCATGCTTGAGCTAGGACGTCGAATAATCTGTAGAAACGTGTGCAGCGATAATTCATGTTGATAAACCTATAAGATATAGTCTTCACGGTAGAGGATCTACAGTAATGAGTAGACATCAGGCATACCGGGCCTACATAATGGTATAATAATTTATTGCTTCTATAGGCTACGTGTTTTTTTCAACCAAATAGTCTAAGTGGTCAAGATATCCACAAAAAATCTGTAGGCCTATGTATAGGGCCTACTCTAGTGGGCCTAGGCCGCCTATAATATTTAGGGCCTAGGCCTACATAACATGCTAATTTCGGTTGCTCATACCAAATTTTGGCAGCCCAAGCTATCTGATAAATTTTAACGACGAAAAACTGACCCTGCTTGATAGGCTACTATCAAGCAGACCAGACATAATGACATTTTGTCGGTAGGCCCCTTATATCCCACGGAAGTTAAGACAACATTTTTGTTCTCGCTATAGGGCTACAGGGCAATAAATTATATTATTCTAAGGTGACTATGTTTTTTCTCTGTTTTACATGAGCGCGCGCATTAGATTTAGGCCGCGCATTACCAAAAATGCCCAGTGCGCGAATTGAATAATTGTTGCCGATTTTCAAAAAAAAAACCCACTTAATTTCGGTAGATAAAAAAAACATTCCGAAAAAAACAAGTTTATTTCAGGAAATAAAAAACTTTTTTCCAGCTATGTTTTTTTTGCTTTTTTTTTCGTCGCCCTCGTTAACTTTATTTAAAATAGGTCCTTTTTTTTATTTCGTCGCCCTCATTAACCTTTCCAGAAATTTGTCCAATGTTTTTTTTTGTCGCCCTCCCTCATTAGATTTGGGATTTTTTCTGATCTAAAACAGACAAATAAAACACAGTGGCCTAACGCTATTTGTCACATCAGTTGGGCATATTTATTCCACGCACAATCTTTTTTTTTAAATTCTTTTTGTTACTTGTTGTTATCACTCTACAAATAAAAAAATGTATTATTATAAAAAATCTAGCAATTTTTTGCATGAAAAAAATGTTTTATTGCTCTGAGAAGTATTTTTTACTAATGTCTGTATCCCACTGGGCACACAACGTTGTTGGGACGTTGAATCAACGTCAATGACGTTGATTAAAAGTCGCAACAACGTCGTGTGGGATAGCTCGGTCATAACACTGTCAGGCTACTACCATGGAAAAAGGGCGTACAATGTGCAGTAGTGTAGACCAACTATATCTATGGAAAACAAAAAATATACTCAAAGTACACTTATATGTATACAGGTGGTCCAGTTTTTAAAAATGTATTTTCTTTAAATTAGTTTTAATCAAAATTGTTTTTACAGAGCTATACATTTGACATGTGTGTTGAAATGGTTAGTGTAGTGTAGCACCCTGAAGGTTAACCATGTATGCTAGTCACAGACACCAGTTCTTTATACAAGCATGCATAATACTCAAGTATATCCACATTCTTACATTGTTAAGCATGACACTCAGATTTTTTGCGAAACGCAGTGACGTCACGGAAAACCCTTTTTGAATTGCTACTCAGTGAAAACAATGTTATATAACATCCCCTCCCCCATACTTCATTGTATTAGCTAGCTCGGTGAAAACGTTGGAGCTCCATGTTATTGAGTTTCACATAACATAGGCCTACCTATGATGTTCCTTGTGGAGACAGGTGATGTGAATACATTATAATAATATTATATAATATTTACTGACCTACCGCTTCACACAAACCAATTTAAATTGACATTTAGAAAATATTCTCAATAAAATCCTTTTTCATTTGCCCTATTGAAGCTGTAGACTATTGTATGTAGGACCCTATGTTTTTTGTTTCACTTATACATACCTCAATTGAACTGTGTAACTTTTGAACAAGTTACTGTGAGCTGGAATGAATATTTAGACTTCCTTCGCCATGATAATGGCAATCTATCAGCATTTTGGATGTCTTACGTTGACATAGTAGGTGCCATATTGGTGGTTCTGTTAAGAGCATCTAGAGAAGGAAATTGGCATCTGCACCTCTCAGCTATAAGTAAAATTATTCCATGGCTTATGACAGAGCTAAGTATGCAAGATACCCGCCTGCATACCTTACAAAAATGTACAGCCTTAAAGATAAACACCCAGAGGTATACAACATATTTTGTAACGGTGAATTTTCAGTCCAAGTGGCAGATCAAAATCCATTTGGACGAATTCCAGTCGATCAAACGATTGAAATGACTATAAATAAAGATACGCAAACAGCAGGAGGGATTACAAAGTTCAGTAAAAAATCTGGAGCCGTGAGTAGATTTTATCTCACAGCGGAATATCGCAGGGTTTTTTTTGTAAACCTGAGTGACATTACAAATACAAGTAGATCATCTTTAAACCATTCCGATCTACAAAAACCAATAATTGAGAAAGACGAGAAGAATGTATCAGTTATTGTGGAGTTATTTGATAATTGGATTAACCCGTTTGAAGAAAATGAATTGGTATGCATCTCTACAGCAACAACAGCGCCCGCAGATATCATAGAAGATTTACTCAACGCTCACAACACAGGTAAAAAAACATATGAACAATTCAACTTTGACAGACTGCAAAGCAATCCACATTGACTGAAATTCCATGATCCGCTTTCGAAAAACAAACTGAAAACGTTCTCTAATCTAGACAAATAGAAGAAAGCTATATCCAATGGTAAAGCTGTGACGTTGAAGACAGATATGTCTTTGTTTGGAAGAATAATTGTAATAGCACAAAGTGGAAGCCTTGGTATGAGAGACGTTTTTGCACATCCACTTGGACCTTAACCATGGTCACTGGCAAATCCTGATGAAACACCACGGGAAACAGCTAAATCTGTTTTAACCAAGCATTTGAATAAACTAGCACCTCCAGCAAATCCTTCCGAACCAATTCAACAACTATAGTTGATGGGATGAGTTTAGTACATAAAGTAAAAAACGAAGTAACTACCTTTGGAGATGTGGCTGCTGACTTACACGGAATGGTGTGTAAAGAAGGTATGCACAGTAACAGAATAGACGTTGTTTTTGACACTTACCAGACCATATATATAAAAAAAACGTTGAAAGGACACAAAGAGGAGAAGAAGGTCTGCAGCTGCGCAATATTACATCTACTCAGCTGATTAGACTTGAGATTATTTCTCAAGCAAGCAAATAATAAAGCTAGCCTCATAGAATTTCTAATCCATGAATGGCAAAACCTAAATATTCACAAAAACTACAGGACTAGGTACTCCATGCCACAGATGGCAAAAAGTGCTGGAAAATTCACCAGGACATGTGTGACGAAGTTGAAGAACTAATGAGTGAAGATAAGGAAGCAGATGAACGCATGCTACTGCACGCTGCCCATGCTGTAAAATATGGTTACTCATCAATAATTATTTCTTCAGAGGATACATATGTTTATGTTCTGTGCTTGGCTTTTAGTGACACCATATAAGTTCCTCTTTTCCAGAAATGCAGAACACAAACACATAGGCCTACGCGATTGATTGACATCCGCCAGATATGCTTTGCCATCGGCTCACAGTTTTCTAAAACACTGATAGGACTGTATGCCTTTACAGGATGTGATAGTGTGAGTGCTTTTGCTGGAAAAGGTATAATTTGTGCTTTAGAATTGATTAAGACAAGCGAAGATGCCAGAATAACCTTTATACAGTCGGAGAAAATTGGAATATCATCCCAGAATTATTTACTAGATGAGAAAAGTTCACATGTCTTCTATATGCAACAAAGCCGGTGACTTCACAAATTAATGACTTGCGATACAAAAAAGATGGCGAAGTTGAATCTTACCAACTACCACCATACAAGGACTGCCAGGCAAAGCATGCATTGCGAGTAAATTATCAAGCAGCTATATGGAGACGAAGCCTTCAAGCATGCCCTGAAATTCCAAATCCAAAAGGAAGGAAATGGTTGGGAATTAGGATCAGACCACGACCAACAAATTCTCACAATAGACTGGATAACAGGCTCACCAGCCCCTGAAGCTGTTTTGGAATTTATGTCCTGTAAATGTTCAAGAGGATGCAAGTTACCGTCATGTGTGTGTATCTTGAATAGACTGAAATACACTGACATATGTCGACTTCGAGAGTGCAGCAATCAAAAACCAGAAGATTGCGAAGCAGACATTAGTTTACAACATGCAGATAATGTACTAAACATATAAACGACACATACAAGAAGACACAATGTAATACATGTATATATGCAATATACATTAATAAACAGATATGTTTAGGTTTCTTGTTAATTAAACATTGTTCAGAACTCGATTTTATTGAAGGTATTCATAGCAAAAAACTGCACTATATTATGGTAAACTTGCACGCCTAAATTTACCATTCGAATCTTCACCCACTACAGGCCGCGCATCACTGTCGCCATCTAGTGGATGCAGACGACTAGTCTTCAAAAGTGTGATAAATTGAGAAAAATGCTGTATGGTTGAAAAGTTCTATAGAAATTTTCAATTCGAATTTCTGTAATGCATGAAAATGATGCTTTGATACACCATGAATGTTAAAATATTTAAATAGTGAGATATAAACGGTTAATAATTTACAATTAAAAGCTTCATCAACTACAGGCCGCAAATTGCTATCGCAATTCTTGTTTTGTAGTAGATGAAAATCAACTAAAAAATGTAACACAATAAATACATTGCCTTCTCTGTAATAAATTTGTATTGTTCAGTTTTCATGATGTTTATGGATGCTGGATGCAAAATGATGCTTGGATGCATCATCAAGGTTTAAATGGTGTATAATGATCAGACTACCAACTATTTTAAGAAAATATAGTATGTATCCCATTAATATGTATGTTATAAAACATAGATTTATTGTTCATGACACATACACATCGATTGTCATGGCTATAACTCAATTATATTCTTAGCCAACATGTAAATAGGTTATATGCATAAACCACACAGTCACTTATAAAATATAATTATAAATGTAGCGTACAACAGGAAGCTGATGCTACTAGTTTTCTTATTAATTATACGTAGTGCGTGTTATAGTTGATTAAACAATTGCAAAGGGGATCCAACGATAAAAGAAAACATTTTCGTGTATTTACAGATATGAATGTTTCAAATTTGACTTCCATATTGCTCATAACCTGATAACACATGCATGTCAAATGTTACGGTTTCACCCTAGCTCGCTAAAATATTATCAACCTGTATGTATAACAATTTAATAGATCGTGATTAGCTATGTTTTAATGTGTACGTAACAACATATACAATGTCACGTACAATGATATACATGACTAATATGTGAAATAAAAGTAATAATTTAGCAGATTTAAAGGGACTGGCCCAGGCTAAAACCATCAAAAATTCGGTGATTTTATTTCGGGTTCTTAATATGACCATATGATGTAAACATGTGCATAGACTAGAACTGCAAATTTTAATAATTTTTCTGCTGCGCATTCACCAGTTAGGCTGGATATAGAGACGAAATTCCTGATTTCTAATTATTGACAACCATGTCAAAAATAGGAAATGCGGGAATTTCGTCTCTATATCTAGCATAACTGGTGAATGCGCAGCAGAAAAATTATAAAACTTTGCAGTTCTAGTCTATGTACATGTTTACATCATATGGTCATATTAAGAACCCGAAATTAAATCACCGATTTTTTTATGATTTTAGCCTGGGCCAGTCCCTTTAAGGATCTCCCTTTTCAATGGAAAATAAAACAATTGGAGCGAAATGTGTTCATTATTAATTGTTGTCTTCTTCCTGTAGCGTATATTTTCATTTGGTGTCCGGCTCTATATTAATTTTAGGCGGGTATATTTCATTCTTGTAAGTTAATCATATCATTTTTGGGGTGGCTCATTCGATATGATATTAGTGCTATGCGTGATCATGCTAATGTATAATTAATTTACACTTGGTGACCTCTGATGACCTCGCACAGGATCAGGGCGGTGACCACGACTAGAATATCGCAATGAATTTGTACCCCTATAGGTAACACTACTAATTCAGTCTACATGCCTAAGTGATATATGTCGGACGATATGTACCATTGAAATACGCTGGCAATGTGTGATCGCTTAATAATAATATTCATTTTTAACTGAGTAAACCGCCGTCAAAATGTTATTTTTCCATAGTTTTATGTATATTTTCCCACTTCTGTGCATTTTCCCAGAATTAAGCGAATTGTGGTTAGTGTTTATGGCAGGTACAAAGATATATATGTGCACTCAGACACATTTTTGAGAAAAATGATACTGGTTGAAAAAATACCAGAATTTGACCTTTAGTGACCTCTAATGACCTTGTACGGGGTCAAGGAGGGGGTTGGGGGAGATCAACACTAAAATATAAAAAAAAATTGTAACATTTCATTTTAAGGCATCATTCCCAATGTAGTGCGTGCATACAAGGGGTATGTCGGTCCAAATGTTCTGAAATACGCTAGCTGTGTGTAATATTGTTAATTAATAACATTCATTTTTAACTGAGAAAAAGGTCGTCAAAATTTTGTTATTCCACAGTTCTATGTATAATTTTTTGTCACATTCATGCCATATTTCTCACGGCTAAGTGTGCTATGATTTTTTATTACGGCATGTACAAAATATATGTTCTGCCGGATAAAATTTTGAAAAAAATTAAATTATTTTTTAAATTTACCTGGTGATGACCTTTAGTGACCTTTAATGACCTCTGATGACCTCGCGAGGTGTCGAGTGAGGTAACCACCACCGTAAAATATTACAATGAGTGTATTTGAGGGTATTGACAGAGCAGTTGTTTCTACTTTCTTGCGTGCACAGAGCTAAATGAAGCTAATTTTGCTCTCACTGTATATTTACTGATAAACACTTTCAAAAAATTGCGCCAAAATGCATATTTATATATATAAATAGGGTCCACTATTATGACTGTAAAATCGTAAAGCTACCGAATCTAAACTGCTATCATGCAAAAATGACATCCCAAGATATATGGCTTTCAGAAAAATATAGTGGGAATTTGCCCCCCCAAGTGGTAGTAAAGGCCAAATTTTCAGGGTCTGGCTCATGCACTAAATAGGCCTACTTTTATTTGGGGCTTCTAAATTTTAAGGTATCTCCTTATGTGTTAAATCAATTTTAGTGAGGGCATCGTGTCCAGCTCATCGGTCTGCAACAATACTGCGCATTACTGGTGAGCTTTTTTACATCTGTATATTAGAACATAATAATTATAATGATTTTACAAATAACAATGTATATGGTTTTCACAAGGGTTTCTACGCTTGTCAGAGCATTTTTGCCACTATATTAATAGTGGTTGTTTTATCTAGGTTGTTGGTGCGGGACACAAATTCAGCAGGGCACCCGTCCTGTTGAAGAGATAAGATAAGATAAGTTGTATTTTAAGTCGCACAGAGTAAAAAATATAACATTAGCTCTAATGAGCTAGTACAAGCGACAATGTATATAGTTTTCACAAGGGTATCTACGCTTGTCAGAGCATGTTTTTTTCCACTATAATATTAATGGTTGTTTTACTTGTGTTGTTGGTTGAGAAGAAGCAAATGATATTCCCATACAGAAAAAAAAAGACTCGTATTTCTAACCCTGGCGGTCTGAGACCGAGCACGCTACCACTTGATCCTAGAGGCTTCCCACAATTTTGAGCCGGCCCCGATGGCTATTTTATTCGGATGTGGCTCGTATTATCTATAGTTGTACCGGATTCGAATTCCGGTCGGACCGGATCTTTGTCATTGCGGTTATGCATATGCAGTCCTCAAAACTGTTCGAATGAGTGTGCAGTGCTGCCTATGGTGCAAAATAATGAGCCCTTATAATTAAAGTCATTCGACAACAGTAGGACATAGTCTCGACTTCGGGCTTCCTTCTGTCAATAATTTTGCCACAAAGTGACAGGAAACGACGTAAAGCAATGATCACTCACTCACCACCCCCTCCTACAATATTGAATCTTTATGAGTGAGCGCGGAAAAAACATTTTGTATCAGAAAACTGAATGCTGTGAGCGGGGGACGTACCCGGCGTGATAGGCGGTAGCCTTAACCACTGCACCAAGACCCCCGCCAATGTTGTTTTACATGAGCCAAATAGACAAATTATTTCTACTATGCCGCAATGGACAATTTTTCGTCATTTGAAGCCGGAATTGCTGACGCAATTTCCAGCTTCAAATGACGAAAAATTGGACGTCAATGTACTTTCTGTCTAGACACGTTACCGACATCGGGCTGTTTTATATTAGCAAAATATTCCCCTCTGACACTCACCTTTTTAATTTCCCTTATGCTATGCCATTATAAGTAATAGGATAACAGAGAGAGTACGATGACTTCACTCGACTTTCCGTCGCCCTGAAGTGAAGCCGTCAAGACGCTGTACAGTGATAACGGCGGTGCAACGTCTCTTCTCTGATAACCCAGAGTGCCGGATTATCAATTTAGTAGCTGTGCATGTTAAAGTTTGATAAGGATATGAAATAATAGATTAGATTTGTTTCGAGGGCTGTCGTCCTGGCACGCATATCACTTAACTGTATGTAATTCCCATCGTGTGAGACCTTGCACATGTTAAAATGTGTGTTCCTCTTTGTCTGGATACAGTCTCTTATGTATTGTCATGTCCTAATTGAAGTGTATCCTCAATAATAATAGGCATACTTACATACTATTCCACAATATTTGAATATTTTTCAATAACAGCAGTTGCTGTTTATGTGCGATGAATAATAACTGTTAAATGTCTGATCCATTATTAGTCCGAAAAGCGCCACCTGGTGAATAACTATCAACATAAACAGGTCTAATTTTAACTCGTGTGGTGCTTTCTTGGTATACCATTGCCTGACATTGGAACACAGTGGACCACCACTTTAATCCTACTGACTTTCGCAGCTTTAGCATTTATGTCTCTGCGTTGATGTTAATTTCCCATCACTAATTTGTAGCCGCAACATTAAATAAAATGATATACATGTATATAACACAATTATAAACGAAACACCAAGTTTGGGCAAAGTAGGTTTTAATGATTCATCAAAAGCCTTACACATAATTGTGTAATGAGCCGCAACATTACATGCAAAAGTATTACGTAATCAGTGTGCTAATGAGAAGTTACGAAATGTAGCAAAGGCCTAAGAAACAGTGAGGCCTGCATGCGTTTATGAATCATATCTTATTATGTTATCACCCAAACGCCCAAACTAGGTATAAGTAGTGAACAAAATAATAATAGTAATACATTAAAATTATCCCTGTTAAAAAAAACCGAAGGGATTGTATTTTATCTGACAAAGCTTTTGCTACAAAAAAATTTGTTTGGATATCAGGGTCCAGATAACGCTGGTAACAATCACTTTTCCAGTCGCCTTGTAATTTAATCAGGTCACCTGGTACGTTACAGGCCAAGGCAAAACTAGCACCTCCCCGTCTCAGGCTATGGCCCGCATAATTATCAGGCTCAGCCCCCGCCTTTCCCAGGCAAGTTTTCAAGCGGGAAATAAACATGGAATACGTAAAGGCGACTGGCCCTGCTTGTGATGGACAAGTAAAGAGTGGGGCACGTGCGTGAGCCGGCGGAGTCTTACACATAAGTAATAAGGCACTAGACGGGCAAAGAGGGCTATTAGGGATATGTGGTATAGGTATTTCAAGGTTCCGCTCTCCAAATTGCACTGTTTTGCTGTGCGAAATACGTAATAATACACCTGCAGGAAGGAAAGATACATCCCCCCCGTGTTAACATCGATACCCCTTGCGCTTTAGAAGAATTAGATAGCAAGTTCGATTTCCTCAAAAAAGAGAAGAAGCTCACCAAACAAACAGCCCAGAAAGTCAAATCAACATGCAAAGTCAAGTTTAAAAAGCTGAACATTTTCTTCAGCAATTCTACAGTAATAGGCAGCTTAGGCTTACTAGTGTTGCCCATGACCTGACGACAGCCACGTAAAAGAGAATCCAGGTACCATGTACCTAAAGGGTTAGCAACACCACTCAGAGTCGTACAATATTTAAATACTGCTTTACACTAGTATAACACAAACGTGAAGATAGATAAGCAATGTATCTAGCTAAATTTAACTGCGAAATAGGTAACGGCGGAATATGCAAGAGGTTACAAAAGGCCGTATATGCCTTTAAATGTGTTTTATACGTCCGTGCAGTAGACGTGGCAAAAGTATATGTCCTATAATGGGCCACAGCTTAGTCAAATTGTCTGGTTAAGTTCTCCTGACCAGCTGGTCTGTCTGCAAAAACGAAAGAAAAACTGAACTACTCACATGTCCATCTATATTGAAACACTGATGACAAAGTGAACCATATAAAATGCCAATTAATTTATTTAACTGTCCAGGCTCATGAAGTCGGGAAGCACTATCAGCTGCCACATTTTTAACTCCAGGAATGTGGCGTGCTGTAAGATGAAAATTAAACTTGGCAGATAGCCAGAAAAGACAACGCATCCCTTCCATGACGACTGGATGTCTAGTTGTCCCACGATTAATCACTGATACTGCCGTTGTATTATCACTCAAAATATATATCCGTCTATTTGCCCATTTTGGCGCCCAGCGAAGCGCAGCCACCAGGATCGCGAACACTTCTTTATAGTTAATATGGAACGAGCTGACTTCTGGCCAGTCCATATCCCAATTCGTGTAAATCCAATCCTGGCCGTATACAGCGCCTCCTCCTGTTTGACAGGCGTCTGTATATACAGACGTCAGTGGCTGTCTGTCAAGGATTGCCGACTTGCCGTTGAACTGTTCCATAAAAGTCAGCCACCAGGCAATATCCTTATGCGTGTCGCATGACAAACGCACTCTGTCTGTCTTGCCGCGTAACGTGCTCGTTAGATCGATAAGCCGACGGAGAAAAACTCGTCCGCCGCGTACTATCGCCGCCGCCCAATTTAACTTTCCAATCAAGGATTGTAATTGCCGCTTTGTAGCCCGATGCCGCTTTGAAAAGGCTACAAGTTCTAATTTAAGAGCAGACGATTTGCTCTCTGGAAGCCGCAAACACATTGCTTGGGAATCGATCTCAATCCCAAGGAATATTATCTGTTTTGCAGGATCCACCACCTTATTCCAATTGATGCTGAATCCTAATTGCCGCAGTAATTTCAACAAGGTGTTTAGTGACACTCTTGTTGACACTCTTGTTTTGTGGGAGCAATCACTAAAAAATCATCCAGGTATACCACTAGGTCCCGAAACCCTCTGCGCTCCATCATCCTCTTAACACTCTGGCCTAGGCGATGAAAAATTCCAGGTGACAGCTTGGACCCGAAGGGTAATTTCGTGTCCTTCAAGAAAACTGTCGTATTATTGATAATCCACTTTAGCCCTGTGAACTTCTGGCTGTGTTCACTAATTTTAACTGATCTATAGGCAGATTTCAAATCAACTTTGGCCATATAATAATCTGGCCATAAAAGCTTGGCTTTCAAAAGTTTCAAAATTGTAATGCGTGTCAGAAGTGGCTTGGTCGTTTAGGCTGTCACCCACAGGCTGACTGGCATAATGAATCAAGCCGGACACCGCCATCTGACTTTTCCAGCACTGAGAATGGGCTGATTATAGTAGGCTTGTCTTCACAGACCACATAATTACCTTGCTGAATTTCAGCCAAAACTTGTTGACTGGCCTTGTCATATAGTGGCGAGTGACATTGAGCTGATTTGTTATTGTCCACCTCGGCTGGCATTGGATCCGCGTCCGTGTCTACAATATCAAATCCATGCTCAATCCCATTTAATAGAAATTTTTTGTCAGTATCTACGACAAGTTCTTTTTTCCATGCTTCCAGAATGAGACCAGGGTTCGGGCTAATGGTAATACCTAGTTTTTTTGACAGGTCATGAGCCACGGCAGCACAGTGCTCTTGTTCACAGCCATATCGTGAGCAGGTGTGTGCAAACTTGCAATCAACATAGCTACAGCCGGCCTTAGTGTTGTACATTTTGCAGAGCGTGCGCCCATTTGTTGTCATTGGGCCCTTGGCTTTAGTGGCTGTTTGAGCTGCCTTGATTGTGGCTGAATTACGTGCTGGCTGCTGCTGGCCTTCACGCAGCCATATAGACTGCAGGTGTCCAACTTCCGTACGCCAGCGGAAACCATTCCGGGCCTGCAGGCGACGATATTCCCGGTCATACAAGAAAACAGACGTAATGTCGTAGCGCTGTAACATCAGGTATATCCGTGTTGTATAGGATAAATAGTCCGTGACTGCTTCGCTTGTCAGCTTCCCGTCCTCCGTGAGCCTGGACATGATTGCTAAACATGATTGCTAAATTGGCCACTGACCATTGAGGCAGTGTCACCGAGGAGAGTTTGGGCTTGCGTGGGCCAGTTTTTCATATCAACTGGGCTCCATTCTGCCCACTGCCCACCACCTCCTCTTGCTGTACTGCCCCATACAGATTAATGAAATCCACTATATCGTAAAAGGTTTCATGCCCCGCCTTACCTGCTGCCATTTTTAAGAAAATCTGCGGATCAGCCCACGTTGCATCATTAGGTAATGGCCTCTCTGTTGACATTGGGCCAGGGCCAGAGAAAATCCCGCCGAGCTGAGGTGTACTTGTCTCCGTACCAGAGCTGTTTGTCGCCCCCTGTGCCCCCTGTGCCTTCCTGTTCTCAGGAATTTCTGACACCGCTTTCAATATCAGCTTTTACTGGCCTCTGGTAATTTTGTGGCTAATGTCCTCCCTTTCTAATAGAGCCAGCGCCGCCATGCATGTGAATCCGTCTTTTTCCAGAAGCTTCAGGGTCTCCTCTGAAATATGGTTGTCAGCTACCCACTGCTGAAGCGACGGCTGTTCATCCAAATTATCCGAAGCAGGCCTTGTGTAAATAAAAGTTGTCAAGCAAAAACAAATACAAATTATCAAAAAAGACCTAAAATCAGCTTGCTAGAGCTTAGTAACCATGGCAATGCGACCGCTACTGACGCTGGTTACTTATCAACTGCACCCCAATCTCCTGGTAAGGACCCCTTATTTGATACACAGGGGTATTCACAGGCCAGACCCAGAAATCTGTCAACAAGGGTCGTTAAACTATGACCTGGCAGATAGGGGTGTTAGAAGGCACTGGGGCTGGTAACTCTATCCGCCCGGGAAGCAGACCGGGATCTCTACTATCCTAAGTGGAGCGAACCCTTGGCGCCCTGCCCGATCTGTTAATTAACTCAGGTTTATTTCCTGTGTGTTAAACCAGGATTTTAAAAAATCTCTTCAATAGCGTCAGTAGGATTTGATATTTTGATGTAATGTGTCAATAAATGATCAATCAAGCTAGTTGAAATTATTTCTCGTGTTCATGCTTGATACAGTTGAACACTATTGTTAAGGAGTACCGTGGTGATGAGTTTTTTATACTGAAGGAAATAAGGCTTCTAGCTAGCGGGCACCTTGAAGTCAATTTGATGTCTATTACTAGTCAATATTTCATGGATGTCATATTGACGTCAATAATTAGTCAATAGTTCACTGATGTCATATGATCACCATTTTGCTTTAACATTATTTCGCACTCGGTGTTAATTAGGTGAAACTAAATACAATGTTAAACATCTAAGGAAGGTCAGTTGACTTCAAAATAGGGACATCAAAATTATTAATTAGCAGATGTCAAATTAATGTCAGTTTCAAATCAATGTGTTGACCATGTATGTGATAGCCTACCCTAGAAATTAATATACAGTAAAAATATTGGTTCATTCTCATGCACACGTATTCAATTATTAGACGATACAACGTTTAATTCCGACAGCGTTAATAAAAATAAAACTTTCATGAAGTAAAAAATGGAGAAATTATGAAAAGGATTGTTCAAACTACTATTTTCTAATTGTAGGTTATATATTTTACATATTTGTTCCTATTAATACTCCTATTTTATAATTATTGGTAACATGCTTTTTAAATATTTATTATTATTGGCTTACCTGTTTTCTGTTATTTGGTTTTCTTAAATTATGGGTAAACTACTTACCATGGATTTGTCGTCCCTTTGATATGTAATGGTGTATCTGCCACTTTGTAAAGTGGCAGATACACCCTTACATATCAAAGGGACGAATTATAGGCTATCATTATAAATCTACTCAATAAATGTCGCACAGTTTCGTATTTTTTTGCTGATTTTAAGCCGAAATTCCTAACATAATTTCCATATTCAGATGAATAAAATCACTTTCACTGACAATACTATTAGATACATTCATATTGTATTGATATTCTTTCATTCTGCCCCATTGTATATTTTTGTCTATTTAATAGGAGATCTATTTTGCATGTATAGCACCTCATTACTTTACTTTTGCAATAGTGTGAACAATTAGTATATAATACGTCATAAGTAGCAGTAAAACCCAGTATTAATAATATAATTATACGTTATTTTAAATAATATAAATATAAAATGGGGTTTTAAACAATTGGTTATAAAATGTTTAAAAAGCAATAATGTTGTTTTTAGTTGTTTAAATGGAATGCGTTACCCACAATGTAATGTCTAAAATATATTTGGACAACACCACTATTTTTTTTTTTTTTTTGATATACAATGTCATACATTCATACATTCAAATTACATTCTCTCTTTATGAAATCAAAATTAACATCAATTCCATCATAAATTTTGCATATTTAAAACAATTTGTGACTCGCTCACTCCTTCAAATAAAAGATTAATACATCATAATGTACATATAAAATTTAAAATCTGCTCAAGTGTATTACAATGTGAGTATTTTTCGGTACGACGAAGAATTTGACAGCGAAAATAAATATCATTTTTTACTAGAGACAATATTGAAGAATACGTTTTGTCCTTTATATTCATATGATTTAGAATCCAATGCTTGTATATACAAAAAGAAACCAATGATACAGCATAGTTAAGATCACTTGTTAACTTTGTACCAAACACAATATCCTCGAGCTGAATATTTACTAAAAGATAACGGTTTACTATATGCCAAATTTGCTTTGCCAGTTTACATTCATATAATAAATGACTTGTGCTGTCAATTTCATTACATTGGAAACATATAGATCTCACAGAAGTATCCCACTTTGAAACCAACTCTCCGCATGCTAAAATTCTACTCAGCACTTTATAGTTAAATTCTGCAAGTTTGTTACCGAACATTTTTATTTTAAGAAAAAATGTATTTTGTATCTCTTCTAAATTTAAATAAACAGACATGAGATTTTCCCATTTTTCTATATTCATCGGAGTGGAAATTTTATTTATTAACAACACCACTATGTACGGCATACCTTAAAACCCCATGATACACACCAAAAACACGAATCTGCCTCTATTATATCGAAAATGAAATGAATTTATTGCTTGACCTTGAACAATTGACGGCCATCTTGGATTTGTTACCCACAATGCAATGTCTAAGATATCTTTCGACAACACCACTATGTACGGCATACCTGAAAACCCAATGATAGACACCAAAAACACGAATTTTCCTCTATTATTTTGAAAATTATATGAATTTGTTGCTTGACCTTGAACATATGGCGGCCATCTTGGATTGTTTACCCACAATGCAATGTCTAAAAAAATTTCCGAAATTACCACTGTGTCGGACATACCTTAAAACCTTATAATAGACATCAAAAAATATAAATCTGCCTCTATTGTGTTGAAAATGATATCAATTTATTGTTTGACCTTGGACAAATAGCGGCCATCTTGGATTCTATCCACAATGCAATGTCTAGAGGTATTTTTGACCACACCACTGGATCGGGCATACCTGAAAACCCTATAGTGAACACCCAAATCAAGAAGCTGCTCCTACTCTGTCGAAAATGGTGTCAATTTAAAGTTTGACCTTCACCAAATGGCGGCTGTTTTGAATTTGCTTAATTTTCTCAGATCGCTCAAGGATATCCTCTTGATATCCGGCAGATATGCATTATAGATCCCATGAGTGTGTGGAATCCATCAAAAAAACCTTTAACAGCCGGTGCAGGGTATGGCTGCCTGACTAAAACTAAATGACGGAAATCTACAGATTCCCGTTATTTAGCTCAGAGTAAAAACTAAATTAATGACGAAAAACTGCGGATTCCCTTCATTTAGTTAAGATCGAAATTTAACTAATTGACGTGAAACTACAGATTCCCATCATTTAGTTCAGAGCAAAAACTAAATAAATGACGAAAAACTGAAGATTCTCGTAATTTAGTTAGGATTGAAATCAAACTAAATGATGGAAATCTACGAATTTCTGTCAATTAATTAAGATAAAAATCTAACTAAAGGACGGGAGTCTACATATTGGGGAACAACAGATTACTGGCATATCGTTCAGATTGAAATGACAGAAAACTACAGACTCCTTTAGTTAAGAGCGAAAACTAATTAAATGACGGAAAACTACAGATTCTCGTTATTTAGTTAAGATCGAATATTAACTAAATGACCAAAAACTACGTATTCCCGTAATTTAGTTAAAATCGGAGATTAACTAAATGACGGAAAACTACACATTCCCGTCATTTAGTTAGGAGCGAAAACTAACTAATAGTTAGGAGCGAAAACTAACTAAATGACGGAAATCTCCAAATTTCTGTCAATTAATTAAGATAAAACTAAATGACGGAAATTTACAGATCCCTGTCATTTAGTTAACATCGGGAACGAACTAAATGTAGGAAATCTACATATTGGAGAACTACAGATGCCCGTCATTTCGTTCAGATCGAAAACTAACTAGATGACGGAAAACTACAGATTACCATCATTTAGTTCCGATAGAAAACTAACTAAATTGCGCAAAACTACAGATTGCGTCATTTAGTTAAGACCGAAAACTCACTAAATGATGGAAAACTACAGATGGCAGTCATTTAGTTAAGAGAGAAATGTAACTAAATGACGGAAAAAACTACATATTCCCGTTATTTAGTTGAGATCAAAATCTAAATAAAAGACAGAAAACTACAGATTCCCGTCATTTAGTCAGGATTGTAAACTAAATAAATGACGGAAGACTACAGATCCCCGTGATTTATTTTGGATCGGAAACTAACTAAATGACCGAAATCTACATATTCCCGTCATTTGGTAGGATCGGAAACTATCTAAATGCCGAAAATCTACAGATTACAGTCATTTATTTCAGATCGTAATGTAATCAAATGACGGAAAACTACAGATTCCCGTCATTTATAGTTAAAGGGACTGGCCCAGGCTAAAATCATAAAAAAATCGGTGATTTTATTTTGGGTTCTTAATATAACCATAAGATGTAAACATGTCCAAAGACTAGAACTGCAATTTTTTTTAATTTTTGTGCTGCGCATTCACAAGTTAGGCTAGATATAGAGACGAAATTCCTGATTTCTAATTATTGACAGCCATGTCAAAAATAGGAAATATGGGCGTTTCGTCCCTATATCTAGTCTAACTGGTGAATGCGCAGCACAAAACTTATAAAAATTTGCAGTTCTAGTCTATGTACATGTTTACATCATATGGTCATATTAAGAACCCGAAATAAAATCACCGATTTTTTTTATGATTTTAGCCTTGGCCAGTCCCTTTAAGAGCGAAATCCAACTGAACGACAGAAATCAACAGATTCCCGGCATTTAGTTTAGACAGATACAGATCGGGGAACTAGGCATACAAATTCCCCTGATTCCCAGGATTTATTTCGAATCGAAAACTAACCAAATGACAAAAAACTGCAGATCTCCTTCATTTAGTTCAGAGCGAAATTTAATTAATGACGAAAAATACAGATTCCTGTCATTTAGTTCAGAGCGAAAACTAACGAAATGACGAAAAACTGATGAAGCCTTTCATTCAGTTAAGATAGAAATCTAACTAAGTGACAGAAAAATAAAGTTTCCCGTCACTTAGTTCAGAGCAAAATCTAACGAAATGACGGAAAACTACAGATTGGGGGCTCATGATTATCGCTAATAGACGTTTCTGTGGTCGAATAATGAACATTTCCATAGTCATGTGAATGACAATTTAGCATGTTTTTTATGTCCCAGGGACTAATTGTTTTAAATATCTCCAATATTATTATGTGTTGCATGCGACGCTTTCTATCACATTTCAATTAGCTGCGTTTTACAACAAACATGTCAATCGCTGTGTATGAAATAATTATATTATAAATTAAAAATTATACAGGTATTGTTGGTATCTAATTGATCTAAAGGGATGAAGTTGAGGTGCCTACCTGTACAAACAGGGCAGACACATAGATGAAATTGAAGTGCCTACTTAGCTACCTGTCTACCTGCCCACCCGGGTAGAACCAGGGCAGACACTAAAAGTTGAAGTGCCTACCTGCCTACCTGCCTACCCGACTACCCCTGTAGAATCAGGGCATACACTTAGATGAGGTTGAATTGCCTACCTGCCTACCTGTCTACCCGTCTAACACTGTGCAAACAGGGCGGACACATAGAAAAAATTGAAGTGCCTACCTGCCTACCTGTCTACCCACCTACCCCTGTAGAGCCAGGGCAGACACTTAGATAAAGTTGAAGTGCCTACCTGCCTACCTGTCTACCCGTCTACCACTGTAGAAACAGACAGGGCAGACACTTAGCCTTAGATGAAGTTGAAGTGTCTACCTGCCTACCAGCCTACCCCTGTGGAACCAAAGCAGACACTTAGATGAAGTTCAAGTGCCTACCTGCCTACCTGGGCCCAAGTGTAGTACTCGACACCCAGCTCACACAATCTGCAGAGACTTAAATACTAAACGTGCGAAAGTCAGTAGGCGACGGTGCACGTATATGATGTTCTTGATGCTTTATTAATTATGGTTCATCTTATTAACTAGGCTAACGCTGTGCACTGATTCAGATGGATGGTGATAGAACTTGGAACGCGACGGCCTCGTACTCGTGGCTGGTTTTGTGGGGGCAGGACAGACGTCTGTCTGCCCCGCCGGCTGGATCGCAAGTGGGCGAGTGAGCAGGAAAGTGTCCGAAGACGGGAAAGACGCTTGTCCCCACATATCCCCACTTAAAATTGTACGCCGCCCTTGTGAGCACACGAATAATTAAATCCGTCTGAGGTGGGGTAAAACATGTGATATGTTTCACGATTTAAACTACTTTTGAGATGTATTTGCTTAAAGGGACTGGCCCAGGCTAAAATCATCAACAAATCGGTGATTTTATTTTGGCTTCTTAATATGACCGTATGATGTAAACATGTCCATAGACTAGAACTGCAATTTTTTTTTGACTTTTTTTGCTGCGTATTCACCAGTTAGACTAGATATAGAGACGAAATTCCCGTATTTTTTTTATTTTTGACATGGTTGTCAATAATTAGAAATCAGCAATTTCGTCTCTATATCTAGCCTAACTGGTAAATGCGCAGCACAAAAATTAAAAACAATTTGCAGTTCTAGTCTATGGACATGTTTACATCATATGGTCATCTTAAGAAGCCAAAATAAAATCACCGATTTTTTGATGATTTTAGCCTGGGCCAGTCCCTTCAAAATTAGCTTGTTTAATTTTATGTTCAACATGCAATTTTATATTCGACATAAAATTTGACGATATAAAACAATCGTTGGTAAATTGCCTGTTCGAGTTTATATTACCTGCAAGACACAGATAACACGAATCGATTATGATCCTCGCATGAAATTACGGGTCACGTAGCTTCAGGTAAAATCTGCCGAACTCACTACATAGGGCATGTATAGAACATACGAACTGCATAGAATATGTGTCATTTTTCTGATTTCAAATACATTTCTCTTTAAGATAATATTTTATTTAGGTCTACTACAGAACAGCTGGTTCAACTTTATATGCATAACTAGACCATAAGTTCCCTAACCCCGAGGCCCGGCTTTAGGTTGTTTGAGTGATGCAGACAAAAATTTGGCTTAACATTTTGTAAACATAACTGTATTGGTCTTCCTCATGAACCAGAATTCTAAACATCCAGGATATAATTAAGGAAAACAACATGGAGACAAGTTTAGATATACTTCAACGTTTATTCCTTCCAACATCTTCAGTATACCTGAGCAGACTGCCCAACAATATAATAAGCTAAAAAAAACAGCATAAAAATACCATCAAAACCCACCTGGATCTAATACGGGATCAAACAATAACCCCCAAAGCAACAGTATCACTCACCAGGGGGGGGGGGGGAGCGGCTAGACGCTAAACATAATGAGTGTAAGGCATTCACCAGGAAGATTCGGAACATTTGGAATTTGGAACATTCGGAACATTGACAAAACAATAAATTGTGTCAGTCTTGCCTGAAATTTGTGCAGGTGTGAAGGCACAGTGTTAAACATTGCACCAGGGTCCCGCCCTTACGTCTGAGCAAGGAAATTCAATATTGAATTAAGATTCCTTGGTCTAAGTGACCACCAGACAGAAATTCCATTTCTGGCTGGCTGTCAGTTAAAGAGTCATGAGAGGATTGTTGCACAGGCTAAGTGACCTCAAAGCCTTAGTTTTCTCCACCCCCTGGTACTATTTGCTACATTAATAATGTGACAAATATGCTCATACAAAAAGCTCATTGCATATTTTATAAACTTTTTAGAGATCTAAATGTTTCATTTCCTACATAAAAAAACAATAAATTATTGCTAACTTTAAGGACGCAGTGCTAGAACAGTTTTTGCTGAAATCATTTTATGGCTCTGATTTATTATTTCGGGTGTGAGGAACGAATAAATAGCCAATAAGCACGTCTCAAACCAAATAAAACATCATCAATTGAACGAATATCCTGTCAAAATCTTTTTTCTTTACTTGAAGCTGAACATTTAGGCTTCAGGGTCAAATTAGCTAAGAGAATTAAGTATTGAAACGGTTATATAGTTTCACATTTCTATTGGGCCCACATTTCTTCTGAGGGAATCGGTTGTTCCGGATGCGGCCATGAGTTCCACGATGTGTCGCCACCATACGTATTGTGAACCAGGTAGATTGGTTGACAGTTGATCACCTTACCGGTAGATTGGTTGACAGTTGATCACCTTACATCTGGTTACTGTACGATATCAACACCCAACGAATGACAAAGCAAACACTCCTAATTCAGGACTGGTCATTTCTAGAGAATCGCCAACCCTTACACATACGGTTGGTAATAAATTCTATTAAACCTTTAACCGCCAAATTATTCAATCTGAATTTTCACCCACTTGAAGTTGTGTCTCGCTGACGCGATCCACAACTTCAGGTGAGTGAAAATTATATAGATTTGACAAAATGGAGGTCAACTGTTTTCAAATATTGCTGATTGACGTCACATTTTATCTTTAACATGTTTAAAAGGTGGTACTTAATGTGCTAATAAAAAATGAAAACCCGAATATATGCGGCACCGGCGGTTAAGGGGTTAAAATAAATGCTTCGGATGTTATTGATGTGTTGAAGAACACAGACGGGGTGCACCAAAACGTCATATAACTCAGTTTGTAGGCCATATCTAAGATGATGCATGTCGTTTCTCAACGTTGTAGAATTATAACTACAGCTTATTTTCTTTATCATTCTGTCGCAATTCCCACCTCGGTGGAAGGTTAAAATAAGTCAGATACCCTTACAGAACTCAAAAGCAAACATGTCTATAATAATTATAGTTTTGTTTTGTGGTTCACTCATCTTCCACAACAAGTTATCTTACCCACGAGCACGCAGTGCGATACCTTGCTTTATCGAGCATACAGTCCAACTATTTTAAATAGCCAGATACCTTGAATGTTGCGTGTCTCAAGACCGGGCAATCAGAGAGCCCTTGATCAGGCGTTGACAGCTGACTGAGAGCATAGCCTGCTTGTTTCCGTTGGTATGATGGATCAGATAGGTAGATAAGCTCGGAATCTCACGCTGATGTCATTGTGTTTCCAGCTCCCTGAATGGCGATACACGTCACTGTCCAAATGAGAGATCCCCAGCTTGTCTATATAGTACATCTAGCAACGGAAACATGTGACTGTGTATAAGAGATAAACAAGAGGTCAATTCTTCGCGACCTTTTATGACATATTTATAAATCTGAAACATCCAATGAGGTTTGAATCTCAGACACACCCCCAAGATGACCCCGTAGACAGAATAACTGATTGTAGTACTCGATATGGCCAGGCTCCTGCGGTATGCATTCGCGTGAGCCTGGCCAAGGGAAGATGGGTTCACTGGACGTGTCGGGTTTAGAGAAACTATTTGATGTAACGTTACTTCCCTATCGATATATTTTAGTTGTGTGAAGGTTGTAGCATTTCTGAGAAGTATTTTTGGTTGCGAAACGCGATAATGAAACGCACAACTTACGGTTCATAAAATTAAAAAGAGTATTTCAGATCAAATTTAACCCTTCAAGTGTAATCGCGTCTATAACCTGGCTTCAGCCTTTTTATTTATCGGTCAAACAAGGAAATCTGAAGGGATAATTTTCCAGATTTGTGTGTGTTATAATTCAAATTGCACATTATGCAAGTATTGTTTGCCCACTTGAGGTTGTGGGTCGCGGTAGCGAGACACAACTTCAAGTGGGTAAAAAAAAATCATTTAAAAATGTAGTGCTTGAAGGGTTTTTTGTCGCTCCTCTGGTGCTGAATTGGTTAATTAAATTTGTCGTAGTTCATGCATAAAATAGACATACCCGTTCTTTTTTAAAAACAGTTTATTCACATAAAAAAATAATCGCTACTATTTATAGTATCTTTGCAAATAAACAGTGTATAATTTCAAATTTCGAAAATGGTCTTACTAGAGGGAAAATAACTTGCATATTCTGATGACGTACATAATTTTCTGAAACTACCGGTAATACACATAATTATACATAATTATAGTATATTTATGACATAGGTTAGGGTATATAATGTGACCTGATATGTCACATGACTATAGGTGTATGCAGTTCAACACAACATAATATTATTATCAGAGATATAGAGAATATATATCTATGATCATTAAGTCATGGAATTGTTATATTTTTTATTGTTAATTTCACTGCTTCTTTTTATTATAGGCCTACACACACAACAAATAAACATTCTTCGAAACACATATTATGATACGAGACTCTTTGAAGAAGTGATTCTTAAAGGCTCATCGATATTATAAAATATATGTTCCTCGTTCATTATTAACATTAGAATAGTTTTATATACAACAAATAACCTTCAAGTTATATTTTCTTTTGAGCTTCTGGGTGTATGCCTATATTATATGCAATATAACGTAAAATGATGATTGTCAATGCAAAGATTACATTCAGGTGACATATTTATAGCATCACAGTAGTTTTGACGGGGAACATTTAAAAGTCAGTTTTCATATAATATAATTTTGTTGATGAATCATTAAACGTTACAGTGCGGGGATCGACTTTAGACGTCAGAATCTGACGTCTAAAGTCGATCCCCGCACTGTAAGAGTAAAGATATTTATAATGGCCGCAGACCCATAACAAAGGTATTCAAATGAATCAGAAAGAGCTAACTAAGACATTTATGATAATTTCAGATTGAAAATTTGGTCCCCATGGTTTATACAAAACAAATTCAGCTCTTGAATGACTGTTGGTAGGAGAGAATAATGTCATATTTTATCACAGTAGTAGGCCTAATGTTCCTTGGGGGATTCAGTTTATCAAAACACACCTACCCACTACATTATTTGCTACCACGAAGGCTCAGAATACGACCACTACATTCTAAGCCGGGAATAGAGAGTTGTTGTTGATCAAGTACAGACCAATTATCAAGGTAGGCATATGGTGCTATAATCAGCCAGGTGTTACCGAGCTGTTGATTATGAGGGATCCTCATTATGGTCGGATGTGTTTTAAGTCAGTTAAAGCCCTCGGAGCTGTTCTTAGCTGTGAAAAAGGCCTCGGTAGAAGCTCCTCGGGCTTTATGCTATACATAGGGGCAATTGTCCACACTGAATCATTGGATAACTATGAATCATTCAAGCTCATATCTGCATTGCATGCTGCTGGTCATTACTCTAATATACAAAAACGTTTTATTTCATTTCAATCTGAGTCACACATTCTGCTTGCGAACTCTGCCTACGTAACTGTTCTTCTTGCAACCCAATCTTATTGTCTTTCTGTAAAAGTCAAATTTGACAAGTCTCTGTTTAGATTGGAGTACATCAATGCATGTTTTGGCGGTAGCGTGTGTGCTCTCACTAGTTTGGAATACATCTATCAAAGCCTTGATATTAGTGGTACTTGTAGCATGCTCTGCAACACTGTTGCAGGAAATTTTAGCTGGTGGATGATTACATTTACGTTGGCGTGATTACATTGAGTTGGTAGCATGGCCTCATCTTGGACTTCACTAAACATGTGTAGTTCTAGCATCAATGTAGTCCTCTACCTTGTAGGCTGGTGGTTCGTCACCTCCTTTTTCGGCAGCTTTTGGTGGAGCCGCTGTGATTGGCTGTCCGCCATTTTTCTTTTGTTGCTCCGCCATCTTCTTCTGTTGCATCATCGCGATCGCCTTTTCTAAACTATCAGCGTACAGACCCGCTTCTGCTGCATTCCTGTACAAGCGACGACCGAAAATGGAAAATGGCACCATAAACAACACCTGTAGTAAGTGGTAAATACCTGTAAAACAATAAAAAAACATATTGAAATAGTGATTCTACCGTACTGTTGTGCAAAGACTTTACAAGTGAGCAAATACTGCATTTTGGCTTTGCAGAACAGTACACGTTTTCTATTGTACAAGATGCAAGGTATTTTTACCTGGCTGATATAGCTATGATGATTTAGAGAAAATATTATGTGTACACTAGATATGTTAGGGGTACATCCGTATTTCCCGTGGGAGTTTTTAGTCATGATCATTTATCTACCAGCTACTCCCAGAGTTTTCATTGGATCAGAATAAGTCGACGTCCATCACCCCACTCAAATATATTATCATGTGAGTGCACACCTACGCCACACAGCAGTACCAAAGGTTGCCTCATTGTTGACCCATCGTCTAGGACGTCGGCCCAACATTACAGCAATATTGGGTCAATTACTCGTGTCCGCACCCTTATCTCTTCACGTAACTCTGCCGACTTCAACTGGCGGACTCTCCCGTACTCAAAGGGTCAAGTGCAGACTAACGTTTGTCTAACATAATTACAGCTCTCTATATTTTATTTTCAACACATTAATTCTAGCCAAATTAATAACTTTAGATACTAGATTTCCACTTCTGCGCTTCTCAACCTAGTTTTAGCCAAATTCAAGCCTAGGTACATCAATAGTCATTAAATTATATTTTTTACTAAGTACTTTAGTCGAATGATATTTTAGTAACAAAAAAAATGCATGGGGCAAATATAGATTTTTTTAACATGACTAAAACTAGGTGTTGGGCTAGTCCCTTTAATTGAACAGACACTCACGATCGCCTCTGACTTTTGGTGGCAGCAGTGGAGTGCACGGGATGGCTTCTATGAGGACCAAAAAATTGAGAAGGATGCTCGGGATGATGGTGAACACCAGCACCAAGGGATAGTTCACGAACTTTGATATCATCTTAAACTTCATTAGCACCGGCAGGCAGGCTCTCTGCATGATCACAAGGCCGTAAATTGATGTGAATGTTGAGACGAAGTTGATAAGTGTTATCCACAGGTACACGTTCTGTGGTTTCATCTGCAAAACGTAAAAGTCACATTGAGGCTCATTTACTAAATCTACCGTTCAAACAACAACTCTAAAGTTTTACCGTTGAGATGTCAGTTTTGAATATAGGCCTAATCTGGTATATATTTCCAGAAATTCCATATTTCTCATTTCGGACATGCATGTCCAAAATAAGAAATACGGGAATTTCGTCTTTATATCTCCATTAACTGGAAAATAAACAGCACAAAAATTAAGACCTTTTGTAGCTCTAGTCTATGGACATGTTTGTATGATATAATCATATTAAGAAGCCAAAATAAAATTATCGATTTTTTGATGATTTTAGCCTGATTGAGTCGCTTTAACCTTGACGGCGTCATATTTAAAAAAATATTTTTTCACTCACCCGAAGTTGTGTCTCGCTACCGCGACCCACAACTTCAAGTGGATAAAAATTAGTCATATTTCTTTCATATTTTATTCATTTGCGACCACTATTTAGTAAATCTTGATGTTTAAAAGCACACTAATTTTGATTTTCATTAATAATTATTTGATAGGACAATAAAAAGGATTTGCATCGATTATAGTCGTGATTAGCGTTGAAAGAGTTAACCCTTAAAGCCCTGAATATTTTTTTGAAAACTATGGAGACCAAAGGGGTTTTTCAATTTGAAATCATCATAAATGTCTTAGTTAGGTCTTTCTGATTCATTTGAATACCTATTTTATGGGTCTGCGACCAATATAAATATGTGGATTCTTACAGTGCGGAGATCTACTTTAGTCGTCAGAATCTGACGTCTACAGACGTCAGATTCTGACGACTAAAGTTGATCCCCGCGCTCTAAGAGTTAACCCTTTACTAACTTGAGACAAGACATTTGCAAATATGATTATCGCTCATGTCAATCACAATAGGCCTAACAGTGTTTTGGTCGGCTAATAAAACAGAATAAAATCGACTATACTCGCCGTCAAATTAAAAATGATCAACCAGGATCGCATGATTTTCGGCGGTTTTTTTCCGCCAATTCTTAACCGATTTCCTTCATTTGATATGTAGTAAATTGAAATTACGACGTCCCTTTATAACTTCATTAAACTAATTCAAGAATTTTATTACATGGCAAATGGTCCAACTTTTGAAATATTAAATAAAATTCTGCGAATTTTTTACTGCTGTTAGGATTTTAATTAAAAATGGCCTATGCAATATTTCAAGAAAATCGGTTCAAAATTGACGGAGAAATCGCCGAAAATCATGCGATCCTGGTTAATTTGACGGCAAGTATAGTCGTGCTCAGCGAGCTCAGCTGATTTATCTTACCGCGCCTGCTATGTAGGTTCCGTTCGCCCATAAAACAGCTGCAGCAAAGAGTATAATAGGTCTGATAATAGCCACCTGGAGGACTAGCACCTGTATTTTGAGAAACACTGGTCTGAAAAATAAAACATCAGTCTGAACAGACAGCTTGTATAAAGGAAAATAAGTACATTATAAACAGTTGAGTTGCACCAAGGTTGCACCAACATCAACTGCGTCGGTTCAAGCACTGCCATATATGGAGTTCGACAGGGCTCTGTACTGGAACCGCTGCTTTTTACCTTATACACTACTCCACTGATCTCAAGTTTTGACCCAGAGCACCATCTCTATGTCGATGATATTCAACATTTCCTCATTAGTTTCAACGATAGTTTAACCGTTAATGTGCTAATTTGCAAAATTTAATTTTTTACCCACTTCAAGCTGTGTTTCGCTACCGCGACCCACAACTTAAAGTGGGTGAGAATTACATATATACAATTTATCTTTAAAGTTAGTTTGAAAAACACATAAAAAAGGCTGAAAACGGCTATAAACGTGATTAGCACTTTAAAGGTTAATGGGCTTGTTGGCATGGGTTATATGATCCATCTTGAATCTTAACACTTTAACCGCCGGTACCGCATATATTCGGGGTTTTTTATTAGCACCTTTTATACCACATTTTAAATATGTTAAAGATAAAATGTGACATCAACAAGCAATACTTGAAAAGAGTTGACTACTATTTTGTCAAATCTGCATAATTTACACTCACTTGAAGTTGTGGATCGCGTCAGCGAGACACAACTTCAAGTGGGTCAAATTCAAATTGAATAATTTGGCGGTTAAAGGGTCAATGCTGGCAACACATAGATTTCTTTCTCTTTAATGGGGTCCAAACATCAACACAAAAAAAATCATAAATAACTTCCCATGCTTAATTCTTGCCCAAAGCATACATCCATCGAAGTGAGCCAAAACTTTGCTGTAGTATTTGACAGTATCCTGATTTTCAAAAACCAAACTCCCAAGCATACGTCATGCATGTCATGCTTTCATTATATCGTTGAACTGTGTCGCATTTAAATTAGTCTAAATTTAGCTTTTGCCAAACAAGTGTCAAATTAGATTATTACATTCCTTCACAACATCATAGAAAATGACACCACTAAATTGCAACGAGTTCACAGCTGCCTTTCTACGTTTTAGTCGTTGTGTTTGTACATTGAAACAACTTCATTGGCTTCCTGTCACATTTCGTATTGACTATGACTTTCAGAACCATAAGAGACGACCAACTAGCAGATTTCACGGCCTTACTCCCGCGGCAGAAATACTCAAAACATCTGGGCCTACGTTCCACAAATTCAAATAGATCTTTTACTCCTTGTATACAAGCTAAGGCTAGGTCTAGATTTTTTATTCCGGGCCCAACACTGTGAAATGCTCTACCCTTACGAAATACCCAAGCGATTTCAACAATCCTGAAATTACTTAATCTCAACTTACTCTTCATATTGTTGCCTGCTCCTTGTTTAACCTCAACTGGATTATGACACATGCCATGCCCGGTGTCGCCAGATTGACAAAAATATATACCATGGAAATATACCCTATAATATAACTAAATGCAGTTATTTTAACAGGTTTCGTACAGAGACCAATAAAACAAATGTGCAGCTATGTACAATTCGCATAGAAATCGTATTTAAAAGAGATTGTTACAAGTGAATTATTAAATTATAACATAAACTATCAAGTAATTAAACCAGAAGTCACAAAAGTAAATATTTCTTTTGTTAAACTTACTTGACCAGAGGAAGAGTGGGTAGACACGGAAGACAGCAACAGCAAGGGGGTGACTGGAAGGGAGCCTCGGCACCCTTCAAAAGTTCAAACATCTTGTCCGTTCCACCCAAGTAATCTACAGTCAGTCTCATGAATTGGTATAAGCAAGTGGAGAAGAACCTGCAAGAAGTGGAAATGCTTTAGAAAAAAAATCATTTACCGCGATCGAATGTAATGTAACAAATGATAGTTTTATGTTTATGTTATTTGTGTGGAAATGTTTTCTTTTTACTCTCTGGTATCCATAGCAAGTGAAAAACAATAACATCCATGAGAAATAATTAGCAAATTAGCATTATCAGTTATATTATTGCTTGACCAAATTAAAGTTGGTTATGATTTTAGTCTAACCAAACCCGTAGCATTTCTCCAGCCTTTCAGTTTCAAAAGTGTAATCTGCTCTGCTAAGAGGTGGTATCTGCTTACTTGTAAAGTAAGAAGATACTGCATTTTGGCTTTGCACGGCATTGATCGGCCAATAGGCTGGCAGATGCAAACAAACAGTATTTTTTACCTGATCAAAATTTCATCAGGGAGGTTGTTTACAGAGGCTTCAGATATTGAAAGATTCCTCACGTACGGTAAAAAGCAAAATGCAACAAGATAAAAATTCATTTCTCGTATTAGGTAAAAAGAAGGGAATAAACCCCTGCTTTAAAAAAGGTTTCAACAAAACTACGACATTTCGGATTGGACAAATACAACAAGAAATTATTTTCATTTGTTACTGTGGGCTGGGCCAACGTCTCTTTATTGGCCGTTCATTAAATCACTGTTAATAGGAACGAAATTATGTGTGTTTGAAAATCAAGATTTGCAAATGTTTGTTCTAAAATTAAACAAATATGAGTAACTATCACCCACTTGAAGCTGTGGATCGCGGTAGCGAGACACAACTTCAAGTGGGTGAAAATTTAAGAGCTCTGGGGGTCTCATATTGAAAAGTTTAACCTCTGCTGGTGACTCATTGACTGAATACGACTGTTAACCCCTTAGAGTTCTAACCGCGTATGTGGGCTTGGATTCGAATCCCACTGCTGACACCATGTAATCAAGAAACAGCAACACTCATGGAGGGCCAGTCGAACACGTGTTTATTCACAGCGCGTAGGCAATACATCACTGATGTGTATCCGATCAGTATGAGCAACAATGATCAATGATCATTAGATATTAACATAGTTCTACAGTCTATATCTGTTTTCACCTTCGAAAAACAAGAAAATCAACAGTGAATTGGCGAAATTAGCACACTTTTTACACACTCGAAGTTGTGGGTCGTGGTAGCGAGACACACTTTCAAGTGGGAAAAATAAAAATTATTTTACTTGCGCTTCAAGTGCTAATGTTTTCTTGGAGGAATGTAATGTGTCTGTGGAAATGTTTTTAAATTGCCTTGAATAATATAATGCCTCTTTATGAGAGTCATATTAAAGCATGCAGCTGGGTCGCTATGCTTCACCGAACCATAATAATAACATTCCGGCGCACCCCACTCATGAGCACGTTGATCGTGCTGCGCATGCGGGCCATTGCCAACAATGTTTACTGGCGAAACATGACGACCCACTTACTTTACCAAAGGTACCTGCGCCCTGTCCCACTGGACACACACTGGGCTTATTAAGAGCTTGTGAAACGTGTTTTGTTGTGGAAATTGTGTTGTTTTAATGAAGAACTTACACATGTCCTACAAGGTTAGAAATTACACTGGCACGGGGCACTACGGCGGCCAACAAGCCCGTTACTGCGAATACCTGAAAAAATGTGAGGCAGTGTAACAAAACAAATAAAGTAAAACAAAAGAAAATTGCATATATTAGACAGAGCTATTCACCAATCAGTAGTAAATAAAATTATTAGGTAAAGTAAATAAAAAGAAATTAGGGTATGTTAGGACCACACACAGTTCACCACTTTGCTAAAGCGTGTACCTCGTCACATCCCAGCAAACACTAGACGTTGAAGCAATGTTGACTTTATGTTGGCCCACCGCCCACGACGCTGGCCCAACATCAAGCCAACATTGGCTCAACGTCTCGTGTTTTCGGGGATAGACCAGCAGTCTGCCGTGCAACACCTTAAGGCAGTATCTGCTTACTTTACAAGTTATCAGATACTTAATTTTGGCTTTGCAGAGTAGAGCTGAATGGACAAGATATTCGGAATATACTAATTAGGCAGAATTGGTTTTGAAAACAAATACACAACACAATTAAGGTAAAACAAACACAAATGATATAAACGTCAACTGTTAATAACAATTGGACAGAACAATACAACGCAACAATTAAAATAAAACAAACAAAAATGATATAGACGTCAACTGTTAAAAACAAATGTAAACCTGTACGTCAAGTCAAATATGTCTATGGTATTCTCCACCTTATTTAAAATACAACGGAATGATGGACGGTAATTTGGAACCGGTGATATGACAGTCTGTACCACAACTGTCTATTAGTGGTCAGGGGTAGTTTACACGTATAATGTAGCCTACTTGAGGCGAAGGTTGTATAGTAACAATTAACATCGGCACATTACATTTAATTGACATACTACACACCCAGCAAACACAAAACATGTGTATACCAATTGTACAACGTCGGCCCAACGTCGTCGACGTTGGTCCAACATTGTACAAATGGTATACAAATGTTTTGTGTTTACTGGGCAGGCTTTCCATATCAGATAAATCAGAAAACAATGACTCGGTGTCTCATCATCCGGGAGGCGTCACCTGGTGATCATTATACAGTATCAATACTATAATAAGTCATTTAACGCTCAACTTTCGTTTTTAATACTGTCAATCTGGTCAGTTTCGCGTGTTTTAATTTTTACGAATTTCTGATTTTGGGACTTTTCACGGTGCTTGGGATTCGCGAATTTTCATTTGCCTTTAGTAGCACTTTTATAATAATAATTTTCGCGAGATTATTAAATTCGCGAATCAGTCCTCCTAGCGAAATTCACGAAAATTAAAACCTCGCAAATATTACCAGATCTACAATATATTAGACTAGATTCAACCCGTATTATAATCACACATTATCATTCAATAAAAAAACAAGGGCGGACCCAGGTGCGGTATCCTGGAGGTTAAGAACAAAATTACTTACAACATTGTATTCAGAAACTGTCAATAATTTCAGGTTAGTCAATTATTTCAGGTTATAGACCTACTTCGAAGTTCCAAGCTGCTTTTATTAGCCGAGAAGACTGAGCAAATTTGACTTGATACCCCAATATTTGGCGGTGTGCGAAAATATTATTTTAATTTTGTTTGCCATTCTATCAAAGAAGAATTTGGTACTAATATTTGAGCTCTCTAATTTTATTAGTCAGCGATCCAGAACATGGTTTGGTGGACCGCTATACAGGACATGTAAAAATATTACTAATAATAAATACAAATGTTATGAAACTCGACCTAATAGAAAAAGAAGTCAATTGAAAACATATTGTAACTCAAAGGTGTAGGACATGCTAGCACATAAACACTTTCTATTTTATGACATTTCCCTCATTTTTAAGGAAGTCTCATTCTCTTTATTTCGCGGAAAAATCGCTTAAAAATCAAAATCGAAGAATGACTCTTTTATCTCTGTATAATTATGAAGGTCTTTGTTTTCCCAAGCTTCGTCAATGTTGCCTTCTGCCTGATTTCAGAGTGTCAAGTCACAAATTGTTTTATGTTCACCCTTAACCCACTGAGCGCGACCATAGTCATCTTAACCCTTTAACCGCCAAGTTATTTAATTGGAATTTTCACAAGTTGTTCATCGCTGACACGATCCACAACTTTAAGTGAGTGAAAATTATTCAGATTTAAAAAATGGAGGTCAACGATTTTCAAATCTTTTTGCTTGATGTGGTACTTAATGTGCTAATAAAACAACGGAAAATTTAAATTATTTAATTTAGAGCTTTAAGATTTAATAATGCCGACATTACCAGCGAACACAAAGCGCTGACCCAATGTTGAGGCAATGATGGGCAGCCGTCGGAGAGGGCGGACCATCATTACCTAAACAAACTATTGTTTGGTGGGTTTGACTTGGGCAATTATTAGTCTGGTGTCAAAATGACAAAATTTCACAAGGGGGGGGGGTACTTTTGTTACCACACGGAAACCATTTTTTAAGAACCATCATTACCCATGGACTCAGAAAAATACGGTTTCCATTGTCGGAAGCTGCTGTTTCATTAATTATCATGCACATGAGGCAGGCATTGCCCAAAATAATATTTCTTCAATAACTTTAAAACTAATTGTCATAGATACGTTTATATGGTGTCTATTCCCATATTTTCATAGTCAAGGATTACGATAGGATATAAATAAAAGCATAAGAAGTGAAAAATAAATAATTATAATGCTAATTAGGCAGCCATTGCCGGAATTTGATCTTCTCGCGATAACTTTGAAACCAATTGACATAGATACATATTATATAGCATGTTTTTGCATATCTAGATATGCTCTGTCTCTGAATAATCGCACACACAGATTAGTATTCAGTTTGACACCACACCACACAATTCAGGTCAAGTATAGGCTCAGCCGTACGTGGCTCTAAGTATTCAAACTTACCGGGTATGCTGCCAGGATCCACATGGTCTTCATCTTTCTGTCGCGGTTGACTTTGAAATTTTTCAGAGTGAAGATCACCTCATCGATGTAGATGACCACAGTGAGGAGGGTGAGGAGGGTTGCGAAAACTACTACAGCGTGGGCGGCGGGGGGGACACCTGAAAACATAGGAGATACATTTTAAATTGTCAATGTTGCCAGACAAAAATATGATCATGTGACGAAGAGAATTGTCACCATATTATCGTTCCCTTGGATATGAAAGGGTGTATCTGCCACTTTGTAAAGTGGCAGATACACCCTTTCATATCTAAGGGGGGGGGGGGTGCGAGTTATAGAAACAATGAAGGGGTCACGTACATTTTGGGCGTTTGTCTATGATACGCCTAATGTACAGCATCAGGAATACTAGCATAATCATACAACAAAAACGTGACGAGATGCTGAGCCAATGTTGATTCAATGTTGGCTCAGAGTCGGAGACGATGAGCCGACATTGAATCAACATTGGGTTCAGGGTCCAATGTTGGCTTGTAAATGCCAGGGCTAAACTTCAACGTAAACATTTGTAAATTTTTATTATTATTATTATTATTATTATTATTATTATTATTATTATTATTATTATTATTATTATTATTATTATTATTATTATTATTATTATTATTATTATTATTATTATTATTATTATTATTATTATTATTATTATTATTATTATTATTATTATTATTATTATTATTATTATTATTATTATTATTATTATTATTATTATTATTATTATTATTATTATTATTATTATTATTATTATTATTATTATTATTATTATTATATTATTATTATTATTATTATTATTATTATTATTATTATTATTATTATTATTATTATTATTATTATTATTATTATTATTATTATTATTATTATTATTA